>PVIC010052523.1:0-12140 GCA_004025085.1 Thryonomys swinderianus | reverse complement strand
AGCTATATCCCCAGCCTTTTTTATTTTACTTTGGGACAAGTTTCTCTAGTCTAGCTGTCAGCAATGGCTCTTCTTAGCTTTTACTCTCAAATTAGATCCTCCTTGTGTGGGGTGTATGATTTCTATCCCGAATTTTGTCCTATAGATTGTGGTGTGATCTTTGGAAACCACTTCCTACAATGGATGAATAAAAAGGGAATCTTGAGAGGTTCAAAGGTGGCATCAGGTCTCTGCATGGGTTTGGTACCACGCAGGCCAGGAAAAGCCTCTTTACTTACATGTTAAACTTCCCCGGGAAGATCATTGGGGTCAGCAAGGAAAGCTGAGTGCCAGACCTGAGTGAACAGTGGAAACCGAGGTGACCTCTCTTCAAGATCTAGTTGCTATGACTTTGGGGGAGCTGGCTGGCTAGCTGTGGTGTGGAGAGCTATAGGAATTTGCCAAAACTTGTACATTCATCAAAATGCACTGTCTGCTGCTCTGAACTCACATTGACATTTGCAACAGGAACCGACAGGGAAAAAAGCTTTCATCCTTATTTTTTTTTTTTTACAGAAGACAATAGCTTGTGAAATGATGAGATCACGTTATCTGCTTGTGTGTGTACATATAAACCTTAACAGGCCTACAGATATATTCTAGAAGAAATAATATAATTATGAACTAAATATCAACATACTCCTTCCCTTTCCATACAGGGAGTGAAAATCATCTCCCTGTATTTCTTCATTCTTTTTTTGTGTGTGTGATACCAGGGATTGAACTCAGGCCCTTGTGTATCCAAGGTTGGCACAGTACCACTTGAGCTAAATCCCCAGCCCACATCTCCCTGTATTTCTGTTCTCTAGTAGTGGACTAAACATGACGCTGCCTTCTCTTAACACATCACTCCTGTCTTGCTGGAATTTTAGACAGTCTAGTTACGAACTGCTGGGCTGAAAAGCCAAACAGCCGCTGGGCATGGTGGCTCACGCCTGTAATCCCAGCACTCGGGAAGCAGAGACAAGAGGATTGCTGAGTTCGAGGCTTGCCTGGGCTACATAGTGAGCGCAGGGCCAGCCTGAACTTCAAAGCGAGACCCTGTCTTAAAAAAAAAAAAAAAAAAAAAAGCCAAACAGCTGCAAAGTGTACAAAAATCATTGACCTGTGTAGGACTTGCAGTGTCTTTAAAATTAGAGTTAAAAATGAACACTTACTATTTAAAAAGAAAAGAAATGGCTCACAGGCTTCCCAGACATGAATGGCATTCCAGACCCTGTAGGTGTGGGGACCCTGGCTGGACCCTGAGCCAGACTCGCCTGGGGACAGCGTGATAACCAGGGGAGACTTGTCACAGATGATGGCTCCCAGGCTACAAGGAAGTGGAGGTGTAAGGGGGACGCCCTGCCTCTCCTCACCTTTTGTGCTTATTTTTATTTTTGTTTATTTCTTGTGAGACAGGATCTCACAATAGCCCGGGCCTGCCTTGAGCCTGAAAGGGCACCACGCACCCAGTTCCCCACTCTTGCTGGTTCGTAGATGGGACCCTCGTCCAGCCTTCTGCAGCCTAGCACCACGTTAGGGTGCGTTCTGAAGGGCCGGCAAAAGTCTGATCCTCGGTCACTGCAGAAAAAACAGCTGATCTATTGGCCCCAGACCTCAGTGAAAAGTGGCCAACAGAGGGGAGGATTCGATCTTTTCTATCAAATAGAGAGAGGATGGGCAGAAGGCCCATTTAGATAGCCATCTTTGCTCTGAAAGCCAAGGGCTTCCTAAGACCTCCAGTTAGACTCTCGGTGACTCTAACCCCGAGAGGGGCCACAGGCCAGACACCCTGTGGTAAAGAGACATCGGTGACTTTAACAATCGGCCTGAGGGGCCTCTATACCCCCCACTCCCAAACCCGACCTACTCCCCAGTCTCTCTCCACCCTTCATCTAGGCTCACTGGGCCCAGTGGTCCTCAGAAGGGTCACACCCCAACCGCCATATTCCCCACCCAGGGATCCAGGCAAGTCCCACACTTGTGAAATCCTCAAAGGGTACGTGTTTCTTTCCCTTTAGAGAAAAGGGGAGTTAGGTAAGGTTTTAGAGGACCCACACAAATGTGTCAGGAGTTTTAAGGAGGTGAGTCAGAATTATGATTTAGATTACAAAGACGTAACTGATTCTGGGACAAACCCCAAGCATCATGAAACAAGAGACTATGATCCCACTCTGAAATCTGGGCTAATAAACAATATCTAGTAAGCCATGAGTGGGAGCCGCCCTGCTTTGGGGGAGAGTTACAATTCCCAGGAGTACCCCGCCTTGGGATCCTCACGATCCTCCGAAGCATTCAGACATTGGGTCCCCTGTGTCACTACTGTGTCAGAAAGGTCTTGAGAAAAGCCTCTTTCAAACTGTCTGAGGTGACACAGGGAGATGCGGAGTTCCTGGGCTGTATGGAGAGGCCCTAAGAGGCCTTAGTGAACACTCCAGCCTGTATCTCAGCTCAGTGCCGCAGCACCTAACATGAAGGATAAATTTGTCCTCCCAGGCTATTCCAGATATGAGGGAAAAGTTCCGAAATTAGAAGTGAGTTCAGGGACTCCCCTGAAAGAGTTAATTAATAGTCAGTAAATTCTACTGTAACTGGGATAATGAAGAAGGAAAGGGGTGTGTCTGCAAAAACAAAAGTCTACTTTTTTTAGGGGTATCCCTGAGGGAGGCACCAGAGATAGAAGTGACAAGGAGGCTGAGCAGATGAGGTGTTCTATATGATGGAAGCCAGGTCATTTCCAGAAAGAATGGCCCACACCTCCATCGAAAGCCTGTCCTGTGTATGGAACAAACCCTTTGAAGGCACCATGTTCCTCAGGGCTATGAAGGGCACTTAAATAATAGTTCAGCATGAAGCTGGGCATGGTGGCTCACGCCTGGTGGCACTCTGCCTCCCAGCTCTCAGAAGGCAGATACAGGAGGATTGCCTGAATTTGAGGCTAGCCTGGGCTATATAGTGAGTTCAAGGCCAGTCTGAAGCACAAAGTAAGACCCTGTCTCACAAAACTAAAAAAGGGCCAGAGATTTAGCTCAGTGGTTTCGGCACCTGCCTAGCAAGTGCAAGATCCCAGGTTTGATCCCCAGTAACCACAAACAACAATACCGGGCCTGGTGACTCATACCCACCAGCAATCAGTACCACATACCACAATGCGGGTGGCTCATGCCTGTCATCCCAGAACTCAGGAGGCAGAGGCAGGAGGATTGCTGAGTTCAAGGCTTGCCTGGGCTACATAGTGAGCTCAGGGCCAGCCTGAACTCCAAAGCGAGACCCTGTCTCAAAAAAAAAAAAATGGTATGGCAAAAGGATGGCCTGCTTCATCCTGGCCTTGTGGATTCCTGGAGCCACCAAGCCAGCTCTAGCCAATGATTAAACAGTTTTCTCCCTCCTCAGGCCTCTGGGCTGCTGTCCGCCAAGGGCAGCCGCTGGATTTCTGATTCCCAACTGACACGGTACCAGGCTGTGTTACTAGAGGGCCCTGCAACACAAATCAGAAGCTGCTCCCCTGAACCTGGCTCCTTCCTCCCTGAGGAGACGTGGCAGGGTCAGGCACAAGCAGCAGCTATACGAAAGTGGTGCTGGAGACTTGCGGAGCCCGAGGGGACCTCAGGGTCTCCCCAGCAAGGGAGCCTGACCTAACCCTCTGTACAGGTGTGTGCTGCTCTGTGGAAAGTGGCACTAGGAAGGTAGGACACGCAGTAGTGGTGACTCGAGACCAGGTGTTTCAGCCCTGAGCACTCTCCCCAGGACCAGTGCCCAGCCAGTGGCCCGCAGAGCACTGGCTGAGCCTTAGACTCAGCACAGGAGGGTGGGTTAACATGCTGCGTGGTTCTTCACGCACATGCTGCCATTGGGAAGGGGAGACAGTTCCTAATGGCTTCGGGATCTCTCAACAAGTATCCTCAGATTAAACAGCCCCCTTAAAGGCAGTATGTGGACCTGAGGCAGTGGCTGTAATACACGCAGGGGCCACTAGAGGGGAGAAGACGACATATGCCTCAGTGACTAGGTGGCCGGCCCTGCAGCAGGCCGACCTGCCCAGAGGAAGGTGGGAGGCCGGGCTTGGCCCACTGCCTTGGGAATGGGATGACTTAACGCACTACGCCCTCCTGACTTCTCCGCGCTAGATGGGGCCTCACAGTGTTTCCATAATCAGACCGTGCTAAGCCCAGACTCCACAGGCAGAATGCTGGGACCCTGTATTCTTCAGGAAGGTAAATGAGTAGCAGGAGTGGTTGGGACGGGCACTGTGACTGTCCGAGTGCCCCTAACTTGACCCTCTTCATTCATGCGTGTGCAGGAGGAGGGCTTGGAGCACCCTGCAGGCAGGAAGTGTGGGGAAATAAAGGGAACCAGGACAGAGGAACTCAGGGTCCTTTGCACACTGAGCCACATTCTGCTTGCAATAACTTCCTTTCTCTAAACCAATGCTCTGCGTGTTCATGGTGTGGCCTCTGGTTGACACTGCAAGGACAGGAACGGTGACACCACCTTCTTCCACTGTGTTCAATGGGAACCTGGGGATCGAACCCACATCCTTCACACGGAGCTGCTTCCTGACCCTGTGCACTTTTTACTTTGAGACAGTCTCCCCTAAGTGCCCCAGACAGGGCTCAAACTTGGGATCCTCCTGCCTCAGCCTCTAGCATAGCTAGATTACAGGCTTGCACCCCCACACACGGCTTCACTTCCTCCCACTCTTACTCTGACTTCCAATAACTGCTTCCCCTGCCCAAGCCTGTGCCACTGGCCGGGCTGCTCTAGATCAGCATTTTAGCCTTGCAATAGCAAGATTGAGTCTGTCTCTGTGAGGTGGCGCCACTGAACTAACTCCCTGACCCTAAAGCTTTTTAGTCTTTTAATTCTTTAAAAAATTCTATTTATTTATTTATTGGTACCGGGGATCGACCTTGGGACCTTGCACTTGCAAGGCAGGTGCCAGGACTGCTGAGCTAAATCCTTGGCCCTTATCTTTTCAATTGACATAATCTTTTTGTTGTTGTTGTTGTTTTTTGTTTTTGAGACAGGATCTCGCTTTGTAGTTCAGGCTGGCTCTGAGCTCACTATGTAGTCCAGGCAAGCCTGGAACTCAGCAATCCACCTGTCTCTGCCTCCCGAGTGCTGGGATTACAGGCGTGAGCCTCCACACCTGGCATTGTGGTATGTGGTATTGATGGCTGGTGGGCGTGAGTTTCCACACCCAGCATTGTATGTGATTACCAGGATGGAACTCAGGATTTTGCGCTTGTGAGGCAGGTGCCAGAACCACTGAGCTAAATCTCTGGCCCTCAATTGACATAATCTTTAAATTTTTGCCTTGCTGGGGACTGAACCCAGTAGCTTAATATTCTCAAGCTTCATCCCTACTGTGCCACACATCAGTACTTTCTTCTTTTTCATGGCCAGATACATTCTGGGGTCTGTTAGTATTTCTGGTGGATGTGACATATTTGGGGGGGGTGCTATATTTTGTGTATCTGTTCATCTGAAACTGAATGTTGGAGTTGTTCCCACTTCTTCACAACTATAAGTAAAACTTCTAAAACCATTCTGTGCAAGTGTCTGTGTGGATGTTTTTCTTTTTCTTTTCTTTTCTTTTTTTTTTTTTTTTTTTTGAGACAGGGTCTCATCTTGTAGCTCACTATGTAGCCCAGGCAAGCCTCGAACTCAGCAATCCTCCCGTCTCTGCCTCCCGAGTGCTGGGATGACAGGCGTGAGCCACCATGCCTGGCACTGTGGTATGTGGTATTGGTTGCTGGTGGGCATGAGTCACCACACCCAGCATTGTATGTGGTTACTGGGGATCGAACTCCGGACCTTGCGCTTTTGAGGCAGGCGCCGGAACCATTGAGCTAAATCTCCGGCCCCGCTGTGTGCCTCTTTTTAAAGCTTTTTTCTTCCCATTGTAGAGACAGAGAGTCATAGGAACAGGATGAAATAGGATTATAAAGGCAGGCTTGACTTTCCTAGCTGGTAATGTTATTTTAGTGATCACAATTAAGCCTTAAACAGGTCATGCTGCTCCCGAACAAGAAGAACGGGTCATACAGAAGAGTCACAAGGGGACAGGAGGACTCAGTACTGGAGCCTGAGAACGCCCACACACCTGCTCTGGCTGCCCTGGGAACTCGGACCACAGACCTTCGCCTGGAGCCCCGCATGTGACAGCCCCTGTATAGACCCTGTACAGACCTCTGCCTTTCTTTGCCTTGGGGCCGATAGCATTGCTGCTGCCCGTCTGCCTGTACCTAGGGGGAAATTCACTCTGTGCCAGTTCCCTTCATACCAGCCTGCTCGGGTGGATCTCATTAAGCTTGACAAATGCAGTTACACAGGAAAACTCACTAACGACAGCTTTTGGCTCTGCAGTTAGACTCCAGCAATTACAAAGACCAAGGTAAAGAGAGAGAAACCAGACCCAGGAAGGCCGGGTAACACAACGCAGGAAGAGTCCAAAGGCAACACGGGGACATAGCTAGAGACTGGAAAGGCCAGGGCACCGCCTCTGTCCCCGCTAGAACGCCAAGGGAGAAGGAGCAGCCCCAGCGAGGTGTGAGTCGGCTCGTTCCCGCAAAGCAGCAGATTGCGCCGCCCCGCCCGCATCCGCAGGGCGGGCCCGAGGAGGTCGGACCTTCAGAAGCCCTGCGGGCGGGCGGGCCCCGGGGCACTGGCGGGAGGGAGGCGGCCGTCGCGTCTGGCCCACCCTAACCCTGACCCAACCGTCACACTTCTTCCAAAATTGCTGAGTCTTGGCTACCGGCCCGCCCCGCATCGCTTCAGACTGCGCCAGAGAGCCCGAAGCCTCCACCCACGATCCGCGGCTGCCTCCTACGCCACACTCGCCGGGAGCGAGCGGGTCCCCAAGTCCCCAAGGCTCGAGCCCTCCGGCTCCCGGTGCTGCCAGCAGGAGCTTGGAGGCATTGGCCAGACTGGCTTGGCGGCCTCCTCCTTGGCTGCCCGGACTGACAGGTGAACAGAAAATGTAGTGCACAAGCGCGCGCGCGCGCACACACACACACACACACGCACACACACACGCACGCGCGCACGCACGCACACACACACACGCACGCACACACACACACACACCCCAGACGGCGTCACGTGCACACAAAGGGGGCCGGTAGAGGACGAGGCCTGAGCGTCTTTTGGGACCCGGCAGCTCCGGCCTCCAGGACCCGGGGCCGGACCGAGACTCAGGTGTTGGCCGTGGCGGGTCCCGGGCGCAGGGGCCTCGGTGGAGGGGCTGGAGGGCTGGGCGCTCCCGAGAAGCACGCACGGCCGCCCCGGCGCCGTCCCTGCAGAGGCCCCACAGCCACCCTCTGCGGCCGGGTCGCCGGTGCGGGGAGGCCCCGGGCCGCGGGATCCTGTGCCGAGTGCCGGCCTCTGTGCGCTCGGCCGGGCACGGCGCTGTCGTGCAGACGCGGCCCGGGAGCCTAAAGAGCGGACCGCGAGCGCCCGCGCCCAGCCAGGTGCAGCGCCGCAGCGGCCTCGAGCCGGGACCGAGAGCGCAGGCGGCGAGCGCAGAGCCAGGCGCCGGCCCTGGCTTCCCCGGCGGCCCGACCCCTGCGAGCGAGCGGAGCTGAGCGGCTGCGTCGCCCCGGCTCCCTCCGGCTCCCTCTGCCCCCCGCGCGCCCGGGCTGGGCCGACTCACTGAGCTGCCCGCCCGCGCTGCGCCTGCGTCTGTCCGGGCGATCCGCACCACGCGCAGCCGGGATGGCTGCTCGGGCGGCAGGAGGGGCCCCTCGCGCGTCCCCAGCGGTCACGCGGCCAGCGGTGGTCACCGTGGGAAGGGCCTGATCGTGGTGGCGCATGCCCGTCATCCCAGCACTCTGGGAGGCTGAGGCAGGAGCATCGCGGGTTGGAGCTCAGCCTGGGCAACTCAGCGAGGGCCTAGATTCCATCCTCAGCACCTCCATAAAACCGGGGGAGCCATGGGGAACCCTGGAGCCCTTTGCATTTGAGCTCATCCCACCCAAGTGGCCATTCTGATTGAAGAAGAGTAGCCTTTTTGTCTGGAGGAGAACAGCAGCAACTGGGTGTTGCTCAGGGGTTCAGCGTTGGCTCAGCGCCTGCAGGACCTGAGCTCAAACCCCAGCACCACAGCATAAACAGCCTGGGGGTTCACCCACGGTGGCTCAGTGGCACTGGAAGAGTCTGTGGTCCCCTGCAGGGCACGGGGTCCAGGTGAAGCCTGAGGTCATCAGGCCCCTGGGGACAAACCAGGCCCAAGCACAGAGGGCTAAAGCGAGTCTGACGTGTGTTGCCCGCCCTCAGGAGCTTGGCACCTCCATGTCCCTTGGCTCCAGAGGGGGCTGGGGGGTTGGAGGCGTCATTTTCTTATTCAGTGGCCAAAACCTGGAGCCTCGGGGCTTCTGCCCGAAAGTCAGCCTAGAAAATCTCAGGGGCTGAGGAGTTGCAGACAAAGAACAGGAACTGGGTGCGTTGGAGCAGGGCTGCAATCCCAGTTCTGGGGGGGGGGGGTGCTGAGGCTGGAGGCTTCCTGTGAGTTCAAGACCAGACTAAACTACATAGTAAGACCTTGTCCAGCCCGTGTGGCAGTTACGTGACGGAGACAGAGAGCCAGGTAAGAGGAGGACTATTCATGTCTTTCCTGGGAGAAGCAAGATCTTCCAGGAACTCAGGTTCGCCTCTTTCCCTTCCCTGGTGGTCTGGTTTCCAGTCATAACAGCTGCTTGTCTGCGGCCCCGAAGGAGAGAGGGGCAGGTGTGAAGACGGACCCAGCCTTCGGCTCGCTCTGTTCAGCCCAGTAGAGGAGTCCTTCTGGGCCCTGGAAAGTGAACTGGCCACTGTTGCTGTTATAGCTACACAACCTGTCCCCAGACTGGGTCCCCTGTAGAGGAGACAGGGGACCTCAGTGGGGCCCAGGTAAGTTCTTGGTCTATGGTCCCAGAAAAACATTTTAAGAGGTGTAGTGAGAGGCATAAACTGATTGTGTTTGTTAATGGTGGTGCATCTTTAATAAATTTTACTGGCTCAATTGGCAAATAAAGCCACTACACACTCAAGGAAGTTTAAGAATTACATTCAGGAATTAGAGAAAAAGTACAGAGACAGAACTGTACTACTCAACGTGTCATCACCGGATAACGCAGCACAGGAACAGCACTACTGCTGACGGACGGCAGAAGATCAGAACAGTCTCTTGTTGGGCCGAGGTGAGGCTAAGGTTCTTCGCCCCTCTTTACTGCAGACAAAAGCGGCACTTGGGCTGGAGGGTTAGCTCAGTGGTTCCGGCGCCTGCCTCGCATTGTAACTGGATGTGGCCAGATGCTGGGGCCGGACACATTATTTTGAGAAATTTCTAGTGTCCTTGATAATAACAAACTCTGCTTCCATCCTCCCTAATGATCTGGAGGCTGTGTTGTCTGGGCCTGTATCCTGGGGAAGGGGCCAGCTTCTGCCAGGAAGACTGAAGCTGATACACCTGATGCCAAGAATTATCTATACCAAGGTTTGGTGCCCTGAGACTCAGGTCAAGGTCTGGTTTCCTAGCATGCCGAGCACAGAGATTTTTCTGTACGAAGCCTGTTAACTCTTTCTTTTATCTTTCTCCTTCACTCGTCTACCCCGTGGCTCTTGTCTGCCTGTGTCCTGTTCACTCCTATCGAGGTAGCTGTCCCTGGAGCAGCCCTGTGGAGGGTTAACAGCTGTATGCTCAGTCCAGAAAAGCACAGAGCAGGCGACAGCTGGTCCCGTGAGGTCACAGGGGTGGAGACGGGTGCTGCGGAGGGTTGTTGGGGTGCTCGCCAGGGCACCATACTCACCAGCAGCAGCTATGGCATCAGGGAGAGATGGGCTTGTGGGAAAGGCCTTCACCAGGGTCCTGGGTACTCAAGCAGCTGCCACAAGCAAATTTTTTTATTTGTTTTGAGACAGTGTCTCACTATGTAGCCCAAATTCAATCTCGTGATAATCCTGCCTCAGCCTCCTCAGGGCTGAGATTATAGGAGTGCACCACCATGCCAGGCTTCCCAAGGGAAGGGGCACTGGAGATGTAGTTCAGAGGTGTGGCCCCTCCCTGGCATTTGCAAGGCCCTAAATTCATCTCCAGTACCTCGAGAAACAAAACCAAACAACTTTCACAGGAACTAGTAACTGATCCGTTTAGAGCAAGTGGACCTGAGGCTCTGGGGCGTGGGGGGCAGACCTGGGACTTAGGAGCGTCAGTGCCATGTTTCTGCTACTGGGCAGGGTGTGGGGTCCTGGGGCGATAGGGGGGTTCTGTCTCGGTCTGTAATGGTGGCCTCCAGGGCTGCTCATGAAGGAATCTTCTGAGCCTCCCTCTTGGGTTTAAACTGTGAATAGACTCTGTATGCTGCTAAGTAACTCAGTAACAGACAGGTTGTAAAATGTCCTTGGAGCAATGTGCTGTGTCATGTTCCCGGAAAAGCCAAAAAAGAAAAAGATACGCCACTAATGGGTAACTGATGAATATGCTAGTTCAAATCGTTAGCCAATTGCCGTAAAGATTAAGACACCCCTCCCGTATGAAACCCAAGTGCCTTTAAAAAGCGCCTGGAACTGCTCTTCCAGGTCTCCAGTCTAGTACTGGTAGACCCGCTCCCTGCTGCGCTAATAAAGTGCTCTTGCTGTTTCCATAGGCATCTGGTGGTCTTCTTGGGGAAGCACGATTCGGGCCAGCACTCGCAGCGTGCAAGGTGGCTCAGGCTGCTGAGCTGGGCCCAGTAGGGCCAGTCCCCTTGTGCTCAGAACGACCCTGTGCCCATGCAAAGTCCCTGTCCTCTTCGGTGTGCAGCAGCAGCGCTGGCCAGCTGCCTCCATGGCCAGGAAACCAGGGCCACATGACCGTGTGCACACCGTGGGGTGTTTGGTTGTCCCCATTTGGGGGTATGGTGACTAGGACTGATTTGCTCGTTCCATGGAGATATGTGTCGATTTTTTTGCTTTATTTTGTCTTTTTTCTTTTCATTTTGTTTTGTTTTTAAGGTATGGGGAGTCAGATTGTCTTTTTTCTTGATTGAACTTGAGACCTGGCACTTGCCAGGCAGGTGCCAGAACCGCTGGGCTAAATTGCTGGCCCCTATTTTGTCTTTTCTTTTTTTTTTGAGACAGGGTCTTGCTCTGTAGTTCAGGCTGGCCCTGAGCTCACTATGGTGCCCAAGCAAGCCACTGCGAACTCAGCAATCCTCCTGTCCCTGCCTCCCAAGTGCTGGGATGACAGGCGTGAGCCACCATGTCCAGCATTGTGGTATACGGTGTTGATTGCTGGTGGGCGTGTCTCCATGCCCAGCATTATATGTGGTTACCGGGGATCGAGCCCAGGACCTTGCGCTTGGGGGGCAGGCGCCGGAACCACTGAGCTAACCCTCGGGCCCTCTTGTTACTTTCTAACCTGCCACGAGACTGGTCTGTCACAGTAGCCTTGTGGGCTAGAAGGGGGTGTTGTAAGATCAGACCCTCGCAAAGGTCCTGGCATCTACCATCCACGTATGGCCCAGACCAGCTGCTCCTCCCTGGGGCCTCTGCTGCTCACTGTGATCTCTAGAAAGCCCCACAGCTCAGTGTCCTGTGCTGTCACCTGACCCTGCCCTGGCCCCGGGCCTGGGAGGATGGGTCCCACCATTAGCTGCTGGGGCCTCTGTGGATTGGCTGTGCAGTAGAGTCTGGCTCTGTGTCCCATCAAGTCCCTGCCCGGCACCCCTCTTGGCCACCCAGCAACTGGTCCAGCCTTTGAGCCCAAGGTTGTTTTGTTACTTAGGATTTCCATAAAGGGCCAGGAATTTAGCTCAGTAGTTCTGGCATCTACCTGGCAAGCACAAGTACTGAGTTCAATGCCACCACATACCACAATGCAGGGCGTGGTGGCTCATGCCTGTAATCCCACCAATCACCACACACCACAAAACTGAGTGAGTTCAGGACCAGCCTGAGCTACAAAGCAAGACCCTGTCTCAAAATAAATACATAAATAAGTAAAGATTACAGTCAAAAGATTTAATTCAGGGCCGGAGATTTAGCTCAGTGGTTCAGGCGCCTGCCTCGCAAGTGCAAGGTCCTGAGTTCGATCCCAGTAACCACACAGAATGCTGGGCATGATGACTCACGCCCACCAGCCATCAATACCACAAACCACA
>PVIC010052522.1:0-12143 GCA_004025085.1 Thryonomys swinderianus | reverse complement strand
TGACATGAACACCTGTAGATGCAAATGAGCTTTAGAAAGTATGACAGCTTTTATAGAGTGGAAAATTTCTATAGGAAACTTGGTGTGGGAATGTGATGAGGGGAAGGAATAAATATGATACAGAAAGAAAATAAAAGAGCATGTATAAAGGGGGTGAGGAGGGGTGGGTGGGTAGGGATATGGGTAAAAATGAGAATTACCTTGTGTCATATACTGGTACAAATTCCCCAATGTTATACATGATGTTGATATGTATATAAATTGTACCAATAAAGAATTCAATTTATAAAAAAAATACATGGAGACAAACTTTTTAAATTGAGAGGATTTTTTACTATTATATGGTTGTTTTGCATTAATATATAACTTGTCCATAATATACATACTGAATTTTGCATTTACTCAGGATACTGCATTTTGCCTTAGTTTAAGAAAATATTTATATGACTAAGTTTTATATAATAATAGAAAATGTTCAATTATATCTATAATAATAATCTAAAAAGAAAACATTCCATTGAAGAATAGCAAAATACTTCAAGCATAATTTTTAGATAAAACCAATACATGCTTTCTAAAAACTTTACTATTGATAAATCTATCATTCAGTGTATCCATTTGATCAATATCACTGATGAATTAGTATTCCTTTAAATGCCCATATATGTTTGAACTTGCAACTACAGTGTCAATCTAAAAAGTCACCCATTACTTATATATTAAAAGCATGGTCTCTACCTTAGAATTCTTAGAAGATGGAGAAAGTTTTGGTAGGTGGAGCTTCACAGAAGTTCTTTGGGTCATTGGAACATACCTTGAAAGTCACAGTAGGAATCCAGCCTACTTGTTTTTTCTTTTTTTGTGCTCTGGCTGTGAGATGAGAGCTTCATTATAAGAGCAGCTCCTTGCCATGACATACTTCCTCACCACAGACACAAAAGCAACGGTGACATTGAGTCATGGACTGAAATCTCTAAGTTTGTGAGCCAAAATATCATTTCCTCTTTGTAAGAAGATTTCCAAGCATTTGTTACGATGGCAAAAATCTGACTGGCATACAGGCCTATTAGGTAATGTAGGATAGATTCAAGCAGTAGTTGGTGGGGTTTCAACTTGCCTGGGATATACAATTAACAAAAAAAGGAAGTAAAATAAATTCTAAAACTTCAAGTACTGCTAGATAATATAATACCTAATAATGCATAGCAATTATCAGGATGATTGCTATAAGCTATATATGCTTCAGGGATTCATTTAACTCTTGAACATTTAGGCAAATAATTGTGGATTAAGTAGATGGGAATTAAGCCTAAAATAATTAACAAACTTGGACAGGAACGCTACAGGACACGACAGCCATTCTTTGTGGAGAGAGATGAAATCTGTGTTGTTCTCATTGCATCTCTCAAATAACCAGTGATGTTGAACATATTTTCATATGTTTCTTCACTGCCTTGACTTCCTTATCTGAAAAATATCTGTGCATTTTAGATGCCCTATTTTGACCTGAGTCTTTACATCAGGGGGGCTAACCTTTTTTCAGTTCTTTATATACCTTTTATCTGAGAAACATCTGGTAAAACTTTTCCCATATTGTTTCCCATATTGTAGGCTGTCTTTTTGCTTTCTCTTGCTGTCCAGAAGCTTTAGTAAGATGAGATCCAAGTGTTGATTCCTTCTGCGAGTTTTCACGCTATACAGGTTTTGTTCATAAAGTCTCTCCCTGTACCGTTGCCTCCAAGAGTTCTTCCTGACCCATCTTCCAGTAGGTTTAGTGTTTTTATTTTGGTATTTCTTTATTTTATTTATTGTGGTTGTGTGTTTGTTTTAATATTTAGATCTCTAGTCCACTTTGTTGTTTAGTGCATGGTGAGTGACATGGATCTAACCTTAGCCTTCGGCAGGTTGAAACCCAGTTCTTCCAGCACCATTTGCTCAAAAGGCTGTCTTTCCTTCATTAAGCATGTTTGCCTCCTTTGTCAAAGAAGAGATGGCTTAGTGTATGTGGGTTTATTTCTGGATCTTCTAATGTATTCTATTGACCCTTACGTATGCTTCTTTGCCAGTACTGTGGTTTGTTTGTTTGTTTTAATCACAGTGGCCTTGTAGTATAGTTTCAAGTTGGAGATTGTAATAACCCCAGCCACGTCCTTCTTACCTAGGATTGCTTTTGCTATTCTAGTTGTGGTTCCAGATGAATGTTTAGATTATTTTCTCTAGCTCTGTGAAATATGCTGTTGGGATTTCAATCGGGACTGTGTTGCATCTGTACAGTAGTTGTGGGAGTATAGCCATTTTGATTATATTGTTTTTTCCTACCCAGACACAGCAGATGTCTTTCTATTACTATTTATAGTGAAATTTAACTGAAAAGCTTCATTTTATGCAACCTTTCATTTACATTACAGTTTAATACATGACCAGATAAAATTACCACAATACAACCATTAAAAATAATGAAGGGTATAACAATATTCATCCTCTGGTAGAGGAAGCAGATATCCTAATTCTAATCTTCTAATTTTTCTTTCTGTGTTGACATTCAAGTTGACTGAAACTGACTGATTCTGATTATCTTTGAAAGTAACCATTTTTGATTGAAACATTTAAAAATCTTTCTGTATTGCTATCATGTTTGGGGGCAAAACCTCTCCAAAAAATAAAGCTTTTGGAAAATGCTAAAAAGAATATGAGGTGCTTTTTACTCATTTTAAAAAATTACAATAGAATTAAAGTGATGTATTTTCTTTTAAATAGATTTTTCTGTGACTCTCTCTATTTTGGTCTTGTGACCTCTTCTGTTTTTTCTCTCTGGAAATTCTTTATTTTTAAAGATAGTTTAGATTCAGAGAAAAATTAAAAGGATAGCAGAAAAAGTTTCCAATATCCTGCATAATTTCTTCTATGAGATGGTTTGTACATGACTACTCTTCAAAAATCCCATGTATTAAGTTAAAGGGGTTCCTTACAGAAATTCTGAGGTCATTAACAATACAGAAAGATTTTAAAATGTTTCAATCAAAAATGGTTACTTTCAAAGCTAATCAGAATCAGTCAGTTTCAGTCAACTTGAATGTCAGCACAGAAAGAAAAATTAGAAGATTAGAATTAGGATATCTGCTTCCTCTACCAGAGGATGAATATTGTTATACCCTTCATTATTTTTAATGGTTGTATTGTTGTAATTTTATCTGGTCATGCATTAAACTGTAATGTAAATGAAAGGTTGCATAAAATGAAGCTTTTCAGTTAAATTTCACTATAAATAGTAATAGAAAGACATCCACTGTGTCTGGGTAGGAAAAAACAATATAATCAAAATGGCTATACTCCCACAACTACTGTACAGATGCAACACATTCCCGACATGACTTTACTTTTCAAAATCCCATGTATTAAGTTAAAGGGGTTCCTTACAGAAATTCTGAGGTCATTAACTGGGGTTAATGCCTTCATTAAAAGAATGGGCTCCGACATAAGAGTCACAGATGGAGTAAAATATGAATCTGCCTGTTTTGTTTTTTTTCCAGGTGTGTATGCTAGCCTTTCTGCTTTTCACTGTTTTGTTGTAGCAGGAAGTTTTTCCCAGAACACAGCACAATATTACTGTCATCCTCATGTGCTTCTCAGCTTCAAGAAACATAAGAAAAAATAAATTTCTATTCTTTATAAAGCCTTCAATTTCAAGTTCTCTCTTAGAGCAACAGAGGATCAACTGAGGCATTTCATTATTAATATCTTTCATTAGCATGGAATGTATTGTTTTAGGACACTGTATCAATATTTCATATAACAGATGACAGATCATGACTGATTTGGCCCTTTATGCAGTATGGAGTTAGACATTTATACTGTACTTTGAGTTCTAATCCAGTGTCATTTAAGATTTGCCATACTCTTTCTATTGTGGTTATAGAACCTCTTTCATTTGGCTCCTATGTTTTTTTACAACTCTCTGTTAGTAAGACTCATCAGTGGAACACAATGCTAAACACCCAGAAGTTAAAGGAGAAGAGACTTAATTTGGCTTTGAGTTTCATGGGACTCTGTCCACAACCACTTGGCTTCAAGGCAAGAACATCATGGTGGAAGCTAAAGCAGAAAAAGCTAGTTAGCTCAGGATGACCAGGAAGCAGAGTAGAAGAGTAGTGCCTGAGAGGAAGGGGCCAGGTACCAGGTCTGTTCCCTACCTAGACACACTCAGAATTGTGCTCCCAAGCCACTTAGTGGATCCCAGAGCAAATCAAATTTACACAATTAAGTTTAATCTTCATTACAAAGTTTTTATGAGGATAGTCTAAATATTGAGTGCTACAACATTCTCCAACTCATGTTGTATGCTTGACTTGTATACGTACCCTGTCCTCCAGTTCTAATATTCGCCAGTTCTCCAGTGTTCACTGGTCCCCTTTTTGGAGCACAGTGTCAGAGTCCCCAGCCTGTGTGTGAGGTGTGCTCGGTACTGTTACAGTATCACTGTTTTCAGTGCAGCCAGCTGAATGAATCAAGCAATTTGTGTTTCTAGTAACATGTGGAACTCAGCCCACAAACATTTGGCTTGGTTTTGGATTGTAATGATTAATCTTGATTTTTAATTTAATTGTCTTGAGAAGTGCATAGAGCTCTGGTTATTAAAATAGACTTTTGGAAATGGTTGAGTGGCATGGGGCATGACTTTGGAGTCTACCTGTAGTCTTCATCCCTTTCTTTTAGGCTTTTCATTCCTCTTTATTTCCATGATATTGTAAGTTGAGCAGCTTTCTTGGTCACTGTCCTGGTGTAGTGTTTCTCCCTTGAACCTAACCAAACACAGACAAAACCTCTGAAACCATGAGCCAAAGTGTTCCTCTCCTGCCACATGACGTATTTAGTCCAAGCAGTGGAAGAGGGGTAAATTCTTCGTAATCACTGTGTTCTTAGGGTTTCTGTAATTTCTCTGTTCCAGAATGACAGAGAATTAAAGTTGTATGCTACACAGTATTTTCAGACTGATATCTTTCACTTTGGCAATTTTATTGATTTTGGGGGGTACTGGGAATGGAACTCACAGCCTCATGCTTGCCAGGGAGCTGGGCTGCTAAACCCCACCCCTAGACCACTTTGTCAATTTAAGCTTCTGCATTGAGGTAAGACTGTCGTTTTTGCCACTCTATGTTCTCTCCACACTGAGAGTATTATATATACATATAATAAAGGAAAAAATATATAAATTGCCTTAAATTTATTACATATATATATGTAATAAAAGAAAAAATATATATTTTCTTTCTAAAAGCCACTTTCCTAATATTTCAAATACACATTTACAGTTACAGTACAAGTTGCAATGGCACTGTACCGCTTCCTAGTTAGTACAAGCCTTGTCGAGCTAAATTGTGTTTTGTTTTACCTAAGGACCTGTGACAATTACCCAGTATATCATTAGTATCATTTTAAATACATGTAGCCACTATTTACATCATGTAAGGTGAAAAATTATTTTAAAATGACCTTTGTTCATTGTTTCTGTGATGTAGGTCTGAATTTCTGTTCTATGTCAATTTTCTTTCCCCCAGAGAATTTCATGTACCACGGCTCGCAGAGCAGTCTCCTTGTGATGAATTACCTCAGCTTCTGTTTGTCTGAGGAAGAGTCATTTCTCTTCCTCTCTTAAAGAATATTTCTACTGAGTACAAAGTCACAAGTTGGTGACTTTGTTCTTTTGACATTTTAAATATTTCTCCCTGTTTTCTTGGTTTTGACATGAAATTTATTTTAGTTATTATACATGATCTTGTACAGGTAAGATTGTTTTTCTTCAGATTGCTATAAAGATTTCTTTTTGATTTTTGCGGCTTGTACCTGATGTACCTAGGACTAGAAATCTGGGTGTTTGTGGTATGCTAATTGGTTTCCACTGAACTTCCTAGGGCCTATGGTTTTGTACTTCCCTTGAATTTTGAAATTTCAGTTTCTTCAGGTTTTCTCTTCCTATAAAGTGTGCTCGAAAGATACAGTGAATGTTTAAGTAAAAATTATTACACTAAAAGACATGTTGATGTTAATCTGTCACAAAATATTCTCTTTGATCAGAACACTCTTATCCCATCATTTTTGTCACTTTCTAAAGTAATTCTGGAAACTCTTTTGTGTCTCCAGGTGTGAGTAAAAATCTAGCAAACGATACTGACAAATGCTATCCAACAGAGAGGCGGGTTCACACTGACTACAGTGTGTCCTCCTTCCCCTACTCACTGGACCTGACACTGGGCAACTTCCAGCTCTTCCCCAAGTCAAAAGGACCATAAAAGGTAAGTATTTTGAGTTGATTAAAGACATCGAGGAATCTGTGACACTCCTGAAGCCAGTCATGAATGAAGACTTTCACAACTGCTTCTGAAAGTGGCAACTATGCCAGGATATCTGTTTTTATAAGTGAGGAAGAGCAATTTATAGGAGATTAATGACAGTGAGTCTTTGTTGTAATACTTCTTTTAAAATTTAACTACTTTTTATTGTTTGATTACACTGCCTATAAAACTGAATGATACTCTGTGAGTCTGAGGGAGAAGAATCATAAGTTTGAGTCCAGCCTGGGTAACTTAGTGATTTACCAAGACCCTATCTCAAAGGTGCGAAATGAAGGGATGAATGAAGGAATGAATAAATGAGCAATGAATAGTGAATATAGATTAGCACAAAAGTCCGGGGTTCAATCCTCAGTACTAAACAGCAAAAATACCATCACAGAGCACCCTGCACATCAGAATCAGAACTAGGAGCTCCATGCTTCACTTTTTAACTGATTTCTGTTATAATGTTCTGTGTAAAAGAAATTCAGGATGCTGGTTCCACCTGGGAACAGAGCAAACTATTTATTAATGGAATGAACTATCTGTGATTTTCTTGAGGATTATGGGAATTTCTATCCTTTGTTTCCATAACTGGTTGGTTTAAGTGCTGCATGAAAAGTATACTCAGTACTAGATATTGTGATTTCCTTCAACTCAGGAAACAATATCGATTGAACCCAGAAATTTAAGTCTATACTGAGCAATATACAAAGAAACTGTCCCAAAACAGTCAACATATATATGTGTGTCTGTGTGTGTAAAATAAATAAAAACTAGCTGTTCAACACTTGATTCATTTAAAATGCAATGTAAATATTAATTGCAATAAATCACTTTAAATCTACAAATATAGTGTTGAGTAGACCTTGTTATTTTTGCTATATACAGCACAGTATTTCGAGGGGGCTGAATGGACAGTTCTCGTATTATTCCAGGCATAATTAAATTTTTCTTTTTGAATTTGATAAGGCTTTGTTTATACCTTTATTATAGCACTCAAATCAATCTGTTGTGATTGTTTGTGTCTTTATCCCTCTGAGAAGTGCTTTGAAGTCATGGATCGTATGTCCTATTTACTTTTTTTACTTCCAGCTCTTAGCATGTTTCCCAAGCCAGTAAAAGGGCTCAAAATATTTAATTCACTGAGTGAATATGTAAGTGAATGAAAATAATATCCACATAATCATACTCTAAGTAGAATGATTTGAGGGATTTCATGAAAAGTACTAATATTTTGTATTATTTTGTTGTATCTACCATGAAGTTAACTACTGAAATATTTGTATGACTTTTACTCCTTCTTAATTTCATTAGATCAGCTATGTCCAAAACTTGAGAGACATGTAATTTTAGAAAAATACATCTATTCTCAAATGTCTGTTCTAATATACAAATGCTGAGAACATTTATTTTTAATATTAATATTATTGTGTTTTCTTTGACTCTTACTCGTATTTTTCAGTACTTAAGTGGCACTTAAATCTGTTGTGCCTTTTGAGTAGGATACTACAGTAACATTATTAAAGCATTTCATAATTGTTATGGTTGTGTTTAAGGCTTCACTCATAGCCCTGTGTTTTCTTAGAGGTGGCTGAATATGAAGTGTGTGATGAATTCATGGTAGGGATAAGCCCTCAGGTGTAAAGATAAAGGGCATGAGTGCTACCCATCCTATGTACTACAAAGTCTGAATAAGATAAAAGTGGCAAGAAGATGCTGCTAAGGTTCTTCTTCCCTTAGCTGTGTTCCATGGCTGTGACCTGTTGTCCCTCTGCCATGTACCACCCTGCTTTGGAGGTAGCTGACTACCTGGAACCTCTTCAAACTATAAGCTAAATAAACCTTTCCTCTTTAACTTTGGGTATTGAATATTTGTCTCACCAACAGAGCAAAATAACTAACACAATAGTCTTGTCTAAAAGAAATTCTGCTACTCTGCCAGAAGTTATGAGGCTACAATGCTATGAGACAGAGACCAGAGACCAATAGGAAGGAGACTACAAGGCCCAGAGGAGCTAAAGATCAATTGCATTTACCTCTTGCCCAGGATAGTACATAAGCTAATTGCATATTATACATAACTTGTAAAAAAGTTGTCTCTAAATGGCAGCATGTGTTTAAAAAATTCATAAGATTGATCGACAGAAGTTGTACAGTAATTCTGGTTTGCAAATATAAAATTTGTGCTATAGAGACTAGAAATTTGAATTTATATATGTTTAAAAGATTCTCATGATTCATTTTAATGAAATTTTAAAATTTAATTAAATTTGCTTTTAACATATATAAAGGCATAAAATGTACACATTAATGCAACCATATAATACTTTACACAGGTATATATTGTTTAAAACCTATTTATTTCTCAAAATACTTTACAGAAAAACTTTCAAAATCCTTTTTTCTGGCTTTTGGAATGCATACTTCATTTTTGCTTTACAGATCACCTTCTGTATAAATCTGTGTAGAATGTGTTGCTTCTATCTAACTGTAACGTATATCAACTGGTCATGACTTGTGTCTAGATGTTCCCCCAAAGCCTCATGCCATCATAGATTGGGAGTTCTCAGAGGTTTCATGATGTAATGCTACAAATAAGAATGCTAAGATTAAGGATGTGAGATAACAAATAAGAGACAAAAAGAGGTTTGATGCTGCCAATCACTTTTCTTGCTTGCTTGCTTGCTTTGCTACCTTCTGCCTACCATGAGCTGTTTCACTTCTGTGATGTATGTCTGTCATACCACCTTGCCTTGGAAGCCAGCAATTATGTAGTGAAACCTGTACAAAGTGTGAGTCAAATAAACCTCTATTCCTTTAATTTTGAGTGTTGGGTATTTTGTTTCAGAAAAAAGAAAAATAGGACACCATTTGTCAGTCTTTCTCCCTGTGTCTTCCCACATCCACTCTCTTTATCCTCTGGTACCTATCATTTTCTTTTCAATTTCTATAAGAATAGTTTCTAAAATCCCACATCAGTGATAAAATACAGCACTTATCTTTCTATGAAGGATATATTTCACTTAACATAATGATTTCCGGTTTCATCTGTATTTTTGCAAGTGACAGCATTTTATCCTTTTAAGTAGTTTAGTAATATCCCCATGTAGATATGTATAACATTTTAAAATATATTCATCCACTGATAAACACTTTGCTTTTTCCATTTCTTTACAGTAAGCAGTATTATTTAACAATTATTATGTGAGGACTTATGTATACTTATGGGAGCTTTCACATATAAGGATTTAGTGAATGAATATCCTAACAAAGATTGTGTTAGTTTCCTATGGCTGTAATGACACATGACCAGAGAACTTGTTGGGTTAAATCAATAGAAGTTTATTTTCTCAGAGCTATAGTATCTAAATATTTCAAACAGATATGTAATCAGGATGGTACTCTCCCTTAAGACTGTAGTGAATAGTTTTGTTGCCTCTTCTGCAGTCTGACAGGCCTTTTTCGTCCCTTGACTTATGAGGCATTGTCACATAGTATTGTATTTGCATATTGAAGATATTTTATTATAAAAAAGGCATTAGTGTTGAAGTTAGGGAGCATTTTAATACCATATGTCTTCATCTCAACTTGTTTATATCTGCAAAAGTTTTATTTTTAGTATGATCACACTCACAAGCCCAAACAACCAAGAGTCTATGCAACTCCTATTCAACTCACTACAGATAATTATATAAAAACATTACTTAATGATACCAACAGAAGATAGATTGGTTGCTTCACAAAACAAACACTTTTATCTCAAATTTGTGTGTGAATAGAACAAACACATTTTTTGAGCTGAGTGATTATAATTCCATCATCATCTCAACAATGTGATTGCCTATGCTCAGGTAACTGAATAGTTAAGAATCTTGTTTGTGGTTCATACACTTGGACTTTATTAAGCTTTATCCTGACTTGTTCTTCACTGAGTTTCAAGCTTTCCAATGCCTTTTTTGATTGATTGATATGTTCATTAAATGGGGTAGTGCACTTCACTAAAATTTTAGAGTTCCTGCTAAACTGATATTTCCCTTTATTTTGCCTTCTCTGGTGAGATCAATTATCTTTTGATTTCAAAACTCTAATATTTCAAACAATTGAATTTCAGCAGATAGGATGAGTAAGAGGGCAGATGTCTGTCAGCATCACATGTACTGACCACCATAATTATTACAAAAATGATAAACATGGGCTGGAGATTTAGCTCAGTGGTTCCAGGGCCTGCCATGCAAGCACAAGGTACTGAGTTTGATCTCGGTAACCACATACAATGCTGGGCGTGGTGACTCACACCCACCAGCAATCAGTACCATATAACACAGTGCCGGGTGTGGTGGCTCACGCCTGTAATCCCAGCACTGGGGTGGCAGAGGCAGGAAGATTGCTGAGTTCTAGGCTTGCATGGGCTACATAGTGAGCTCAGGGCCAGCCTGAACTCCAAAGTGAGACTCTGTCTCAAAAAAAAAGATAAACATGACAAAAGTTATTGAGAAATTATGACTATACCCTACATATACCCTACAATTTTTGCCACAAAGATAGCACACCTGTTTTACATGAATCTTTAAAAATGAACTAAAGCTAACTTCTCCCTATTATTTTCCCATTTTAAGTCTCAACATTAACATGCTGAAGATTATTTGACACGGAAGTAGGCGGATTTGAAACAGATTTGTCAGTATTACTCCAAAATTTTTCTGTATCGACCTGAAAAACTGCAACGAAAATAAGGAGCAACGGTCGAAGAGTTTTCCCTCTTGAGTTTCCTTCCCCCTATTCATTCTTCTCCCATGTTTTGAAAAATGCTATTCTACAAGCTTCCAATAACTATGTACCCTAGTTTTCATATTCATTACCATTGTGATAACATTTGTATAGCCCATGTTTTTATAACTTAAGTATTTTCTTTAAGTTCTCTTTTGCAGTTAACCTCCAATCAACCTAGCAACTAAGCCTATGATGCAATGGGAGAGATAGCAGCAAGTTTTGGAAAATATTGACCTGCTCCAAGAGTCTCTTTTTTTTAAATGTCTTCTGAAAACTATAACATAGAATAAATGGCATTTATATCTGCACAACAACTGTGTGAATTAGTTTCCTGAATTGTCATCCCAGAAAAGAATCCTGAGTCCTGCAGTTCCTGGCATTGGAAAGAGTTAGTGCAGGTGTTGGCATTTACTGGCATTGTCTTTGGAAAAGGCTGAGCCTGCTGTAAAAAGAACATGGTAATTGGAATTGGGAAACTATGTAGGTTGAAAAGTACATTAGTTTCCTAGGGCTGCCGTAACAAACTACAACAAACACCAGGCCTTAAGACAATAGACATTTGTTCTCTCCCCACTCAGGAGACCAGGAGTAGGAAATCAGCACCTTTCTGTACTGGCTTTTTGGCAAAGCTGTGTTGTCCTCTGAAGTTTCCAAGGAAAAATTTTTACTTGCCTCTTTCAGCTTCTGCTAATTTTAGGAGTTCCTCTCTTCTGTGGTGCCATATTCTTGATCTCTGCCCCCACTTACTCACAGCCTTCTCTTTTCCTTTCTGTGCACCACTGGGTGTCTTTTTCAAAGCTGATTGTCAGTGGATCTGGAACACATCAGTAAACTGAGGGTGATCTCATCTTGAAAAATGTGATGTAGTTATTAATCAGGGAAAACTAATGTCTCTGACAAGGTTCAAGAGATTAAGACATATTTTCTTTTAAATTTTCCATTTAATTCACTATGGAGAGTAAGAAACACACAATCTCTCAATCTTTTTCCCCCTAAGATTTATATTGTCACTGTATGTATGAAATTTTCATGCCATAGGGG
>PVIC010052521.1:0-11935 GCA_004025085.1 Thryonomys swinderianus | reverse complement strand
TTTGTTTTTTTTTTTTTTTGAGACAGGGTCTCGCTTTGTAGTTCAGGCTGGCCCTGAGCTGACTATGTAGCCCAGGCAAGCCTTGAACTCAGCAATCCGCCTGTCTCTGCCTCCCAAGTGCTGGGATTACAGGCATGAGCCACCACGCCTGGCCCAATGTCGGATTTTATTAATTTATTTTTTACTATAGTACTGAGGAGTGAACATCAGTGAGGGCCTTCCCACTGAACTACATCCCTAGTCACTTTTTTTTTTTTGAGACAGGGTCTTGCTTTGTAGTTTAGGCTGGCCCTGAGCTCACTGTGTAGCCCAGGCAAGCCTTGAACTCAGCAGTCCTCCTCCCTCTGCCTCCGAGTGCTGGAATGACAGGCTTGAGCCACCAAGCCTGGCCCTCTTGCTGTTTTTTTCCCAGAGCTGTAGTAGTAGGAAGTCCAGATGTCCAGACTGTTGTGAAGGGCCAAGAATGAGTGTTTCAAGCTCTATCGGCTGTGTGTGGGGCCTCTGGCAGTTGCTCAGCTCTGCTTCTGTAGCAGGAAAGCAGGATGTTTGACTCATAGTGAACCTTGTCTGGCTCTGTACTGCTCACCCTTGATTTATGGAGAGTGACGTGTGGGTTTTGTGTGATTTTCGTGTATCATGAAAAGTTCTTGTTTTATTTGTTTAATTATTTAAAAATGCAAACACTAAAGATAGCTTGCAGGCTGGAGGATTTGGTCCATGGGTCACCGACTGCTGATCCCTGCCTGAGACTGGCAGACCTCTCAGGTGAGAACTCCAGGATTATGATTCCTTAAGGCCAGCAGTTGTGCCTGAGGGTAAGCTGAGTATTTGTTGATGTCTGGAGATGCACTTGGTTGTTGGAATGGACAGTCTGGACCAGGAATGCTGCCAGACATCCGGAAATGTCCAGGAGAGTGTGCACAGGAAAGGAGTGTCCTGTCCCAAGAGTCACTGTTCAGTACTAAGAAGGTGGTATACACCTGTAATCCCAGCGCTCGGGGAGGTTAAGCAGGAGGATGGTGAGTTTGAGTCCCATGTGGAAATTTAATGAGACCCCATTTCAAAATAACAAGGCTAAGTACATAGGTCAGCACAAAGGCCTCAGGTTCAGTCCTCAGCACTGAAGAAATAAAAAAGCCAGTTCAGGGCCTGGCTCATAAACATATGAAAATAACTGTATAAGGATAGTAGGAGGTTAGAGGGATGGAGGTGTGAGGGCCTTCACTGCAGGAAGAAGAAAGTAAAAAATGTATAGTGTTCAGAGAGTACTAAGAGGTTAGTGTGAAGACCCAAAGGAAATAATCAGATCCATGTGGGAGGGGTCTCCACGCCAGGGCCTGCCTGAGAGGGACTGGAAATTCCAGCCTAAAGGTTATTCTTTCTTTCTTTTTTTTTTTTTTTGAGACAGGGTCTCGCTTTGTAGTTCAGGATGGCTCTGAGCTCACTATGTAGCCCAGGCAAGCCTGGAACTCAGCAGTCCTCCTGCCTCTGCCCCCTGAGTGCTGGGATTATAGGCATGAGCCACCATGCCCGGCACTGTGGTATGTGGTATTGATGGCTGGTGGGCGTGAGTCTCCACGCCCAGCATTGTATGTGGTTACCGGAGATCGAACTCAGGACCTTGCGCTTGCGAGGCAGGTGCTGGAACCACTGAGCTAACCCTCTGGCCCCTAGGTTACTCTTTCTTGTCTGTAAACAATGATGGGCCATAAAGCTAGGACGTGTCTCTGTGTACCTGCTTCTTTGTCTGTGGTCTATCTTACTGCCAATCTGTCATCCATGCTCAGGGGAAGGCACTTCACTTCCTGTGAATACAGGAGCAGTAGGTATTTTTAATCAGGTATATTCATTAGGTGATGGATATTTCCTACCAGTCTGCCATGCACCCAGTGGTGTGATCAGGGCCAGGGATCCTGGAGTGGTAGGAAAAGCAGATGGGGTTGGGGCTATCCTGGAATCTACTGCTCTGTGTCAGGCACAGGGGACACCATAGGAGATACCATACATCCTGGCCTTTAACTGTCTCGCAGTACATTGGGAAAGACAGACATTAATCAAACTATTGTACAATCGAAAAGGATATGGTTTAAGAAGACAGGATTTCCTGGGGATAGGGTGGGGAGACTTCATCGACTCTGGGGATGGGGACAGTGGGCAGGTGTGGCCAGTAGAGTGATTTTACTGGGTGCCATTGAGCAGCTGCTCAGTGTTACCCTGCCCCAGCCCCAGGTGACCGTTCCCCTTACTCTGTGTCCCTGTGGACTTGCCTTGTGTCAGTCCTTCATTCCTTTTTATGGCTGAGTAATATGTATGTATACACACACACCACATTTTGTGTAATCATTTTTGTATTGATGCGGTATTTGGGTTGTTTATACCTTTTAGATACTGCAGATAATACTATTGTGGATGTAGGCAGGTGGTGGGTCTGTTTGTGTGAGAACCATGTTTTCATTTCTTCTAAGATCTCACCTGAGAGTAGGATGGCTGGGTCGTATGTAATGCCATGTTAAATCTCCTGAGGAACTGCCTGAGTGTTTTCACACGGCTGTCCCATTTTACATTCCACCACCAGCTCTGAGGGCTCTTGGCTCAAGTTTTATTTGATGCAGAGTTTGGATGCTGACTTGTTGTCTTTGTCCTGATCATTTTTTAATGCAGAGCCATTCAGGAGACTCAAATGAAGTATTTATCAGAGTGGGACCAGTGGAAACGGTACAGCAGCAAGTCATGGAAGAGGTTTTTGGAGAAGTCTCATGAGTTGACCAGGCATCTGGAGCTGTGGCAGGAGGACATTCGCAGCATAGAAGGTAGCACAGCCTGTGCTGTGCTGTCCCCCTGTGCAGACAGCGCTGGGCCAGGGGTGGTGCACCCTTGTTTTCCCTGAGCACTAGCTGAAATCGAGCATTTCTTTGTTGGTGAATATGAGCAGCAGTCTTTACTTATGCTTAGCAGAACCTCTGTCTTTGTCACCAGGAAGAGTCAAGTATTTCCCATTCCTGTGGCCAGTGGTGTCTCAGAATGATGCCATTTATATATTTTTCAGTTTTTAGACCCAGATCTTATTTTTTTAAAGTGCTAACAAAAATCTGTGTTTGTTATTCCATCAAGGTTTTTTTTTTTTTTTTTTGAAACAGAGTCTTGCTTTGTAGCTCAGGCTGGCCCTGAACAACACTATGTAGCCCAGGCAAGGCTTGAACTCAGCAATCCTCCTGCCTCTGCTTCCTAAGTGCTGGGATTACAGATATGAGCCACCATGCTTGGCACTGTGGTGTGTGGTACTGATTGCTGGAGGGCATGAGTCACCATGCCTGGTATTGTTATATGTGGTTACCGGAGACTGAATCAGGGACCTTATGCTTTCTAGGCAGGTGCTGGAACCACTGAGCTAGATCTCCAGCCCAAGGTGTGTTTTTTAAAAATAATGTAATTAAACATCTGCTTATATTTTATACATTACATCATTATATAGTTCCTTAAATAAAACATTATTGTGAGCTGGGGTCATAGGCTGGACCTGTGAGAATGCTAAGAATCTCTATTTTCCATAATGGCAAGAATTTGGGACACAGTACTGTATTAGCTTGAGCTGCCACAATGGAATACCACCATCTTGGTGGCTTAAGCGGTAGATCTGGGACTGGGGGTGCAGCTCTGTGGTGAAATGCTTGCTTAGAATGCATAAAACTAAGTGTTTGATCCCCAGTGCTGCAAATGTTGAGAAAGGGAGAGGAGGAAGCCAGGCCCTCTGTGAGTCTTCTTATAAGAACACTAATCCCAGCCTGGGGGCCGTGTCTTCATGACCCCTGTCTACCTTAATAGCTTCCAAAGCCTCTCCAAATGCCATCATATTGTGGGTTATACTGTCAACATACCTTGAGGGGAGAGTGCTTTCAGTCCACAGAAATTGGAAGTTGTCCAGAAATGTAAAATTAGAAATATTAAATATTTGAGCTGATATAGCAGTTGGTGGGGTGGGTGCCCCTTTAGAACTACACATTTTCTACTGTAAAGCAAAATGATTTATAACATTTCCTCAGAACTGCCAAAATGGGAGTGATTTGTAAAGTTTATAAGGAATGTGGTATACACTAGCTTTTTATTCTTCTATATGCAGAATATAAAAAAAATTTCTAAGGGATTTCATAGGTTTGCTTAAAACTAACCACACACTCATATTTTTCATCTGGAAATTCAAGCATAACATATTTGGAGCAAAATAATAAGCACTCATAATCCTCAGTACACATCTATGAACTAGTCATTATGTTAGTATTTTACTGCTACGGTCTCAGTCCTCATGATTAACTTTTACATAGAGGCTTATGATTTGCCTGGGTGAGCAAAGTAATTTGTCCAAATTCACTCAACTCAAATGAAATAGAGTCAGGATATGAACTCAGGAAGTTAAACTTCATGGCCAAAGTTTTGCCCACTGTGCCCAGGGTCCTTTCTGGGTAATCAGCATCTCTTCTGGTGATTTTCATCAGGAAATGGTCTGTGTGGTAGAGGGTAGGTTCTCACTGGGCAATAGAGACTTTGATTTCCTCTTTTGTTACTCTGCTTCTGTGATTTTTTGGCAGGGTGGGGTACTCTTCTGGCAAGAAGTAAGGGTGTGATAATCAAGTTCACTGTCTCTGGAAGGGTTGCTGAGTATTAGAGGCAAACATTGTGGGTATTTCATTTCTTTAGTCTCAGAAGATCACTTCTTTGGTGTGCCAAGAACAAGTACCCTTAGAATGCTTTCTGGTTATCCTCAGCAGTTTGACCACTGTGTGGTGGAAGGCTGGTCTTCTGTTTGAAAAGCAGTGTAATTTACTACATTAACAGAATACAGGAGAAAAATTATGGTTATCCCATCAGAAGCAGGAAAAGCGTCAGTGAACTTCAGTTCTCATTCTTAGCAAACAAGAAATGGTTGGGACTTTTCTTCATCTGATCTTTAAAAATCCATGAAAATTTGTAGCAAACATATTCAATAGAAATAGTAAAAACTTTTCCCCTGAGATTGAGGATGAGGGAAAGAGGTTAATGTTATAGATTCTACTTAGGGTCATCCTAGAAGTCTTGGTCAATACTGTGTGTAGAACTAAAAAGGACAGTAATTGGAAAGCAAGAAATAAATGTCCTTTTTCTTTTGCAGATGACATAGTATGTACGTAGGAAATAAAATGATGAGATACCATAATTATTTCTGTAACCGTGACAAACATGTAGAAAATGAAAATTTTAAGATATAATTTATAATAGAATTTAAAAAGTCACATACAAAGAATTTTCCCAAAAATAGATACATAACAATTATGCACAGAAAACTATAAAATATTATTGATACAAAAGAAGACTTAAATATATTACTTTCATGGCTTTGAAGACATCACTTTCAAATTGTACTGTAATTCCAGTCAGAGACTCGACAGTGTGCTTGTGTATGTGTGTGTGTATGTTTGTGAAAATTAATATGCTGGTTCTAACAGTTAAGCAGAAATGCACAGTGTCTAGGATGAATATCTAGTACAATTCCGAGGGAAAACAAAGGTGTATAGTATCATATATCAGACCTTATTATAAACATGCAGTAATTATAACAGTTTAGTGTGTCAGGATAGACAAGTAGCCTCAGGGAACAGGATCTCAATTATAAATAAGGATGTAAATATTTCTAGATTAAGGGGAGGAAGGGAGGATATAAGTCACTTGATGGTGTTGAGCACGGTAATTTATATGAAAAACAATAAATTTGGAGCCCCACCACCATTCTCAGTTGATGAGTTCAGAATTGATTGTGGATCTATGTGTGAGATGTTAAACCACTAACAGAGCTTTAAAGCCAACAGTAGAAAAAAAATGTTTCAGCTTTCTGTGACCGACTGAACAGACAGTGTTTAAGTGGGCCAACGTTCCTGGTCGGCAATGTCCAAATCTCTTTTCCAGGGAAATTTGGCACTGGGATTCGGTCCTACTTCTCCTTCTTGAGGTTCCTGGTGTTGTTGAATTTGGTGATATTTCTGATCATCTTTATGTTGGTTTTGCTCCCTGTTTTGCTCACCAGATACAAAATCACAAACAGCACCTTTGTGCTCATTCCCTTGAAAGACACAGGTAAGTGTTTGGCCTTGTTTACTTGTTGCATGCTGTTTTTGCTGTGTTCCTCAGTGCTTTCCTTGCTAAGAATCTTCATTCTAAGTCTTAGATTATCTTACTAGTCAGGATGAGCTGTTTTGCTGCAGAAAGAAGTGATCCCACAGCTGTCATTGTCTAATAACTGCAAAAGTTTGTTTCTCACTCATAGTCCATAGTCATCATAAACTGTGGTCTTTACCCTGGAGCCCATGCTTCTGGGCCCTTGATATAGTCATTGTGACCCACACGAAAAGTACCATGGCCAGCATGTGCTGGCTTCTGACCCTTCTGCCCGGAGGTGACACATGGCCCTATTTCTGCTGCATCTCATTAGTCAATCAAGATACTCGGTCACTCATGTATTCACCACAGCATTTGCGGGGAGCAAACATAACACACACTACCTCTGTAGCTTCATTTTGAAGTTTTTGTCACTGATGAGGATGAAGTTCTGTTTATCCAACACCAGCCACATGCCAGATACCATGGCAAGTGCTGGCTGTTTTCTTACTGAATTCACAACACAGGTCAGGGGTTTGGGGATCATCCTGTAGACATCTGTTGAGCACATCTGGCCTCAGACTAGAGCTTACCAGGTCTGGTCCTTGCTCCATAGTTTGCTGACCTCTGGCTGGAGCAGAATGAGAAGGGAGGGAGTGATCTTACTTCATCTTCCTGACTCCCCTCAGATGAGAAAATTGCCTCTCTCTGCTTGGGCTACATTACCTTTTTTTTAGTTTCTTGAGACAAGGTCTTGCTTTGTAGTTCAGGCTGATGCTGAACTCACTGTGTAACCCAGGCAAGCCTCAAACACACAGCAATCCTCCTGTCTTGCCTCCAGAGTGCTGGGATTACCAGCATGAGCCACCACACCTGGCACTGTTGTTATATGTGGTACTTGGGATTGAACTTAGGACCTTGCACTTGCCAGGCAGACAGATGTGGAACCACTGACCCAAATATCTGGCCCTGCCACATTACTTCTTAGTGCAACCATTTGAGTACCTTATATAAACTCAGGTGCCACTTTCCTTGGTCTGCCTGTTGATGCCACTTGCTTTTCAAGGGCAGGAAGTACCTCTTATTCACCTTTTTATCCTCAACAACTATCTGGTACATAGTGACAAAGAAATGTTTATTGAATGAATAAAAAATAGAATTATAAAATGGCAGACCTGGAATTTGCCTTGAGGGAACTAATTCATCTATCTGCTTATTTATTTATTTATTTTTGAGGCAGGGCCTCACTGTGTAGCTCACAATGAGAGCTACACTATGAACTTACTAGGTAGCTAAGGTAGGCCTCAAACTCCTGACAATCCTCTTGCCTTTGCCTGAGTGCTGACATTGTATGTAGGCTTGTGCTACCACAGCTGGCCTCAACACTTCATTTAAATAAGGAAACTAAAGCCCAAAGGAGAGTAGCACCTTAGATTTTTTTCACTCAGTTTATCAAGTCTCTTGTGACTTTTTAGTGATTCCCACTGTGGATGGAGATACTTCCTGTCCCATTCACATTGAACTTGGCTGTGTGACTTGTCTGGTGTAGTGTTGGTATGGCTGGCTTACCTTTTGTGGCCCTGGGTCCGCCATGAGCAGAGTGTGGCCTAGGTGACCATGCCTTGTGCAGCCCAGACCAAGATTAAGACTGTGGAATAGACCCGAGTCCAGGCTCTGAGTCCAGACCTGAACCCCAGGCTCTCTCATTGTTCCAGCCTGATCAGCTTAATTAATTCAGGCTTCAGCTTATGAGTGAAAAAATAACACTTGGTGTTTTAAGTCCCTGAGAGTTTGAGATGGTCTGTTGCACAGCAGAAGCTGACTGATAAAGAGGGAAAGTCAATTATCCAAGATAAAAGTAGCATCACTAAAACTAGTGTTTAAATTTTTATATTCCTGAATTAAATTCAGTGGTTATTTGCATACATCTGTCTCTATTAGATGTGCTTAAAAGTGGGGTGATAAGCCAGGTGTGGTAGTACATGCTTGTAATTCCAGCAGTCTAGGAAACAGGGTAGAAGATCACAATCTAAGCCCCATTGGGTAGCTTAGAAACTTGGCAAGATTCTACCTCAAAAAAAAAGGACATTGACAATTAGTACATCACTCATGTATCTCAAAATATGTATAAACATGAACCCTTATTCACATATACAAACTGAAAACAAGGCCCCACCCAAAAATGTACAAAGGAGAGATATATCCCCAAGTGTTCAGGAGAATAGCGAAGGAAATGCTACTGTACTGAAACACATTAGGAAAATAGAAAATCACAAATACACAAACTTCCATATGAAAATGAGATATTTAAATGTATATAGTTATATGCTTGTATACAAAACTGAGACAAGTTACTGAAACTGTCAGACTACTTCCAATAGGTATCTTGTTTTGTTTCTTACAGATATGCAATGTATGGCATATCCAGTAAGCAGTTCTGGACTCATCTACTTTCACAGTTATATCATAGACCTGCTTTCTGGCACAGTGAGTAACCTAACCTTTTGTTCAGACCTGCACAATACTGAAAGTTGGTTGGTTTAAAGATCAGGTCAAGAGAGTCTGTAGTGAGAGCTACGTGCAAGTGCTGACATGTGAACTAGGAAAACCAAGAGGATTCTCAGTTACTCGTCAGGAAGGAGGAGGCTTCCCACTCTTCCCACATAGGCTTGTGCAGGAAGTAGGCTTTGCCGCTGTCAGCCAGGGGCCTTTTCCTAGTCCCAGCTATCTGCATATTGGCCACAACAAAAACTGAGGGCCCCACAGAAAGAAGTGTCAGCAGGGTGAGCCTGAACGGAGTCAGCATCTGACTCTCATTGAAGACCCTACACCACGTGGATGAGAACTGCGGGTCCTCTAGTCAGAGGTCATACACAGAGACACACATGACACATAGACCCATCATACATGTACAACATGCACATATCTGCTATTGTGCACACATGCCACACGTGTATGTGGGCAGACATGACTCCTTGAAATCTTTCCTGAACCTGTTAATCTCAGGTTAACACCCTCTGCTTCAAAATGGAATAAATGTTACCCTTATAGTTATTCTAAATAGGTTTTATCTTCATCTAAAAATAGTTCCGTAGGTTGGTCATGGTGGCTCACAGCTGTAACCCCAGCATTTGGGAGGTAGGGACAGGAGGATTGCTGTGATTTCGAGGCTTGCATGGGCTACATAGTTGAGTTCAGAGACAGCCTGAACTACAAAGTGAGACCCTGTCTCAAAAAAAATAAAAAAAATAAAAATAGTTCTGTATGCATGCCTTGTTAAAATTTTTTGCTGTACTGGGGGTTGAACTTTGGCCTTTGCACTGAACTATATTTCTGACCTTTTTACTTGAGGCATAACCTTGTTGCTAAATTGCCTAGGCTGGGATTACATTTGTGATCCTTCCAGAGTTCTGGGATCACCGTGGGTGCCTGCCTGTGTTTTTTAATCCTCTTTTTTCCCCAGCAAATAATAGATGACAGTTATGAAAAGTTATCATCACTATAGTCCCTATACGACTTGAGCACCAAAGTTATCATCACCACAGTCCCTATACGATTTGACATTTTGGTCCAGGTCTTCGTTTGCAATGAGTGTCATCCTGTGCATTGCAGAGGGCTGAGCAGCATCCCTGGTCTCTTCCCACTGGATGCCAGTAGCAGGCTCCCAGTTAGGACTTCGCCAAATATTGTCAGACATAGCCAGATGTTCCCTGGGGAATAAAACAGCACCTGCTTGAGATCTCCTACTCTACATAGTTCACACATACATGTGCAAATTTAGCAGATCCAATCGGAAAATCTAGAATCTGATTTGGGAGTATTTTGGATTTTCTGATTAGGCCTCCTTGACTAGTAAAGTCTGTACAGATATTTCCAATTCTGAAAACCTCTTACATAAGAAAGACTACCTTTCTGAAAGTTGGTAGTGCAACATACCATGCTATTGAACTTAGCTTTTTCTAAATAGAAGTGTAGAAAGCCTTGAATTTGTCCAGTGCATTTGATTTTGAGAAAGTATTTTTATATCTCCAAATTCGTATGTTCTTCAGAAGAACTCTGAGGAGTTATCAGTGTGCACGTAAGAAAATGGAAGCTGTGCAAAAGTCAGGACACAAGGTCCCACTGGAAGCAGGTGTTTTTTTTTTTTTTTACTTATGCTATGATGTGTGACAGGAATTCCTTCCTTTTTAAGGCTCGGTTATATTGGATTCTATGTATATTCCACATTTTGTCCCAGGTTTTGAAGATTTCACCCTCTTGTCTTCTAAGCTAGTTTTTATGTATGTTGTGAGGTTGGAGTTCAGTGTCATTCTTGTGCATGTGGAAATCTGGTTGTCTGAATATGATTCGTTGAAAACTATTCTTTCCCTTTATTAAATATTAATTGATTACAGAGGATTTTTTAGTTCATTTCTAGACTCCCACTTCTATTCCTTCATTGTGTGTGTGTGTCTCTTAGTTTGCCAGCACATTGTCTTGAATACTGTTCTTTTTTTTTTGAGATAGGGTCTTGCTTTGTAGTTCAGGCTGGCCCTGAGCTCACTATGGAATCCAGGCAAGCCTGGAATTTAGCAATCCTCTTGTCTCTGCTTCCCGAGTGCTGGGATTACAGGTGTGAGCCACCATGCCCAGTTTGAATACTGTTCTTTTTATAGTAATTTCTGGAGTTGAACGTGTGTGAGTCCCACAGCTTTGCTCTTTCACACAGTAACTTTGGCTGTTGTGGCTCCCTTGAAATTCCACAAGACCTTTAAGACCAGCTTTTGATTTCTACAAAGAAGCCAGTGAGGATTCTTGTAAGGGCTGTGTTGAATCCCTAGACCCATCTGAGGAGTGTGGCTGTAGAGCTCCTGATCTATTAACAAAGGATATTTTTCTGTTAGTTTTCCAGATATAAGATTTAAACTTCCTGTGTTAAATATATTCTCAAGTCTTTCATTATTTCTGACATGATGGCACATGGAACTATTTCCCTAATTTCAATTTTGAATGATTGTCCTGAGTACTTTAATACTCAGCAGAGGCCATTTTTCTGGGCTATTCTGATGTCAGGGAATACAGTGATGAATACAGTTACTGCTATGTGAGTTCTTTGAGACAGAAGTTACTCTTCTACCTGAGCTGACCAGTCTGACTTCATGCCCTTGGCTTTGCTTCAGGGCTTCTTGGAGGAGACCAGCCTCTTTTATGGACACTACACCACTGATGGTATAAAATTTCAGAACTTCACCTATGATCTGCCCCTGGCTTATTTGTTAAGCACAATTGCCTACCTGGCCCTGAGTCTCCTTTGGATAGTGAAAAGGTAAGTGTATGTTGTCATTGCATACTCCTTGACTTAGTCTTGGTGGCTTCAGTCTCTTGGAGCGCTACTGGGTCTGAAAGTATTGCCCAAGGGGTGAGCAAGTCTTGGGTGGGTTTATTGGGGAAAAGGTTTATGAGCATATTGGCAACTGAGAAGACCTGGAGAATACTGAAGTTATTATTTGAGAGATGGAGTAGTACCTTGGAGTTCTTTACTCAGCTGTTACTGAACAATCCCACACCCTTCCACAGAACCCCTTATTTTTTTGCTTTGGCATGTATATTAATTAGATAGATATCCATTGGATTACAAGTGGCAGAAACTCAACTCTGGCTAACTGCAACAAAGGGGAACTTAGTGGAGCCCAGGACAAAGGAGAGGAAGGTCAGTTACAGAAGGACAGAGAAATAGCTGTAGGTCAGGAATAATATCAAAAGCAAGGGCTCCTGCATCTCTGAATCCCTAGTGTGGTGGCAACTTTTGTAAGGGGTGAGAAATAAGGCATCT
>PVIC010052520.1:0-12141 GCA_004025085.1 Thryonomys swinderianus | reverse complement strand
TTTATGGAGGGTGGTTCATCAAGGCAGCCCCAAGAAAGGGTTATAACAATTTGTTTCATTTAAGTATCGTTGCTTGTATTGAGCCTAGGGGCCGACCTAAAGGTGTATTTTAACACCGGAGTACACTCAGGACCCTGAATTTTTACCTCATAGTGTACACTCCAGGGCTGGTCTCCGAATTGGGCAGCCACTAAAACCTGTATATCATAGATGCTGAAGCTTCACTTCAGTAGTTGATAGTACATCTCCCAAGAGACAAGTTCATATTAAACTTATCAAAATATTGATAATCCATATATCGATTTATTAATCAGCAATAAAGACAGATAATCATGAAGGTGGCAAATTTATGTGCAGCACAAACTCAGAGAAAAATTTCCTTCAAAAAGCTATTTTTGTCAGAAAAGTATCTGAACATAGATCCAAATATGAATCATAATCAACAATCTATTTCTGTTGAATATATTTAGAATACAGCATTGTACCTGTTAGAAAGACTAAAAAAAAAAAATCCCTTCTTTCCACTGTCTCATATCCTTACTGTTAAGTCACGATTTCTTTTTGTCACTAGAATAAGTGAAGCCACTTCTCTTCTGTTACAGCGACATATTTATCAGACAGGCAATTATTTTACCTTGACTTTAGTTCTTAGCATTCAAATAAAGCAGGTTGTTACTGCTTAAGGGTAAACTGATTTTCAGTGGCAAAACCAATATGTATTTTTATAGCTTACAGTTGCTATGGTTGCTCAAATATTCCCATATGATGATACAGAGCTTTGGGAAAAAACTTTTCACAAAAGTACTAGTAGATGGTGTGACTTCCTGGAGAACTGAATGAGAATTGTCCTCAAACCTCTTCTAAGCATGGCTAAAATAGGCCAACAGCAACAAGCTGGAACTCTGAAGATAGGCCAGTGGAACAAAACAAATTGAGAATTTTTATTCAGTAAGTACGTACAGAACTTTCATAAGACTAGTGAGGGGGAAGTGTAGTTTCAGGCTGGAATCCAGCAACATTCATCATGAGTCCTGTCACAGCAGGGCCAGCTGGCAAGAGGGGAGCCTCACTGCCAGAGGGAGATGACCTAAGGTGGGTAAGATTTAAAAATAAAAATAAAAAAATGAACACCAACACTAAAAGAAACAATCAGATGTGTTGCCTAAAAAATATATTCCATTATGGACAACAAAGGAATGCAAATACTCAGCCAGATTGCTTGTAATAATGCTGGGTATGAGCAGTGCACAACCAGAAATTAAGACACAGGAGACAAATGAGTCTAAGTGGACTTCAGTATGCTTTTCTAGTCATCCTCATAGCTGCATTCATAACCAAATATATAGACATACCTGCAGCATAATCTTCAAGAGCTAAATTCTGAAAACAGCCTGGATGACCATCACTAGATGGATGGATAAAGAAAACTATGATGTATTCCAAACATACACTAATGATAAAAAGAAGAAAAGCTATGAAGACTTTCATGTTGAAACCACAGAAGGTGGTAACCTATAGACTCATACAGCTGGAGGACCATCAGGGCTTGTGCAGGGACAAAGTAAAAGGTAATGCGGGCTTCTACACTGTCTGAAATTGGACCATGTCTGAACCATACACATACACACAAATACAAAGGTAAAAAAGCAGAAGCCTTTTTGCAAGAAGATAGTTAAGTTCCAAGTGTGACTAATTATTTGAAGATTGTCGAGTTATGCTGATCCCGGGTGACTCTGACTCTGGATTAAGAACAAGAACATTAAAAATAGCCTATTGCAAAGAAAATCTGCATAGACAGCAGTGGCCACACACTACCAAGAAGAAAGTACACAGAAAGACAACGGGTACATTTCTCCAGTCAGATAGCTAACACAATAAAACTACAAAAAGATAAACCAAAAATAAATAATAACTCCTGGAAGAAAGTAGCTAGAGTTATTACAGTGTAATATGAAATATTTTAAGCTATAATAACAGGAAAGAGAAAATACGAAGTGAGAAGCAATATCCAGACACAATGGCTAGAAGCTTTCTGAAGTATGTGAAAGTTTGGATCTACCTTTGCATCCAGGGAATTAAACACACTCAAGTAGGATGACTACAGAGACTCATTCCTACACTTCTTATAATCCAAGCCTTTTAATGTTTGTTTTGATTTTTTTCTGAATAAGGAGTACTGTCTATCTTTATTTTTTGAATGTTTAGATAACAATTTTATTACAGTACAGACATACTGTCATTAATCACCTTCAAAATTATCAAACCCCTCCTCACTTCAAAAGCACCTGTCCCATAACTCATGGTCTGGTGTCTTTTATTTTTATTAGTACATAAAATGATCATTACATTCACTATAGGGATTGGTGCATTCACATAATACATTTTCAACTATCTACTTTTTCTCCCCTCTTATTTTTCCAGCATCATATTTACTTATAAGACTTGATGAAGTTACTTATCATGTACTGGTTGGAAACCAGACTAACAGGTCGAGGACCATATAAAACACATAAGACAAATGTACTAACTCTTAAAAGACAAAAACAGGCACAACTTTAAAATCTATGAGAGAAAAATGAACAGTCATAGTACATACTTAACGTGTGTGGGAATGACTCTAAAGAGAAGATGACGATTTTCTAGAGAGAAAATATTTTATATTCTGCTCAGGGTCTTTTTCACATGAGCATATGCATTTGTCAAAACTTATAGAATGACATTTAAAATCTCAGCATTTCATTTACACAATTTTAAAGTCAATGGACAAAAGTAGGAACATGTTGACAAAAACATGTTTGGGGAAAAAACTAATGTGAGTTCATTGAATGTCTTTGATACATTATGTTCTAGAGTCTAGCGACTTCCCCCAGTGATCAGAGAGTAAATTTGGGGATAAAAGTAAGATGTGATTCATTTAGATTGTAATACAGTTCAATAAAATGCTTAAATGCCAAATAATTTTCCACCTGTATGCAAGTAAAATAGACTATGACAGAGTAAGTTAATAGAGGAGGAAGGCAGGGGATGTGGGAATGCTGCAGGGGCCTTCCTGACTTCCCCTCTGGTCATGATCTGTAGAGAAGCAAGTCTCCCTTGCCTGGTGGACAATGTTCATCTCAGTGGTGGACGTGCACTCTGCTTCTTCTTTTGCACCCAAGTTTATATATGTTACAGCTTTTATCTTAAATTTCCTATCTTAGTATTTCCTAGAGCCAAACATAAATTTTCTCTCATATAAAACTAGCTAAAATCTAAGTTCTCAGTAAATTCAGTTGCATAGCTGGGTATACATTGATCCTGAAGTGAGTTCAGAGTTCTGACAAAATTTTAAAATTTTAGACAAAATCTCACACTAGAATGTTGACTCAAAAGGCATTATACCATGAAAGTTGTACAATGGAAAACTTCCTTTTTTGTTTTCTTGAAACAAGGTCTGTCCTGCATAGTTCAGGATGACTTAGAACTCATTGTACAGGATTAATACTTGCAGTGATTCCCCTGCCTCAGCCTTCCAAGCTCTGGGATTATAAACATGCACTACCATACCAAGCAGTACACAGTGTTTTTAATCATTATTAATAATTTCTCAGAAATACTCCCACTGTAGTTTTTCAAAATGTATTTCTAATGAATCCATACCAAACCATCGTGTACAGCATGCATGGCAAGATTTAGACATAAGTCAAGCACTGATGATCAGGAAGAGTATAAGCTAATACTACATATACACTAAAGAAAATAAGTGAAGTGAAAATCATGCATCTATAATAATAGTGTTTCATGGATATCACAGGTGCAATATATCTGCTGATGAAATACCTAATGTTATGTAGTACTTTAATTTTATATTTCTAGAATTCCTTAGCTTTCTTCATTGTGTTTCTTATTAAAATATAGGCCCTCTGCACTGACGATAGAAAATAAAATCTGAGGAAACTCATAAAGCAATGGTGCAAGTCAAATAACAGCATTTTAAAAGTCAGCTTTTAATATGATTATTGTTTCTGTCTTATATAAACAGGAGTTTTTACAATATTATGTTGTAACTTCCATTACATTGATCTTAATCAACATGGTTTTAATGAGAACATTTGTTGGTGAATCTGCAAGTGGGTGTAGCAGAATAAATAAGTGAAACATACAATAGAAAAGAAGTAAAAGGTTAAAACACGTTCAGTTTAAATCTTATGATTTATGCCCTTTGATTAATTTTTTTTCTTATATTACATTCTTATGAATGATTTGACTGTTGAATACATATCAGATTTGGTTACTTTATTATGGGCATTTTGATCAAGCATTAGCAAAATTCATTTTCTTATACATTTTATGGAACTCAATCAAATTGTAAGTAGAATATAGTACATACAGAACCAGAAGTAAAAATCAAATGGAGAATGCAATGTAAATTCACTCCCTAGCCTCAGCTAGATAGATAAGCATTCCTAATTTTTATCTGTTTAGATATATATATACATATTTGTATTTATTCCTATCTACTTATATATTATTACCTCTAAGTAATTGGATACTTGGTTTATCCATTTATTGGACATTTGTTTATCACAGTGAAAATGCCTATACTGTGAATTACTACTTAATGATGTTTCCTCTACAATTAAATTAAAACTCATGATTATTCAGAAATATAGAGAATAGGTTTAAAAATATTCCTAAACTGGTAGGTTTTGTTTCATGGAGACACAATAGAGAGAACGTGCCCTGGCTCTCCCTCTAACAGAAGATTCACACCAGAATCATCACTGATGGTCTAAGATGATAATTTTGCAAATAGAAATTAAATGACTTCAGAAAGTGATTTTAATATTTTGTTTATTTGTTATCTCAGTTGATTGTTTTTACTTTATTTAATATTTTGTAGTCTAGCAAAATCTCTTGGACATGTGCTTAGATTCCTACCTAAAACTCACATGACTATTTCTCATGTTAATCTAACTAATCTTTTCATATGTTCCCTACATAGTGTGGATTTTCACCTTTTGAATGATCTCTGTGGTTACTGTGAGAAATTCTGCTACCAAAAAACTGTGAACACATTTCTGGTTAAACCACTAGAGCTAGTAAGAAAAAGTAGAAACAGCTGTATTTACTTACTTATTTATATATTTAGGTTTTGTTTTGTTTTGAAACAGGGTCTCACTATGTATTTCAAGCTGGCCTTGAACTCATTATGCAGCTTATGCTGATTTTGATCTCTTGATGATCCTCCTGCCTCAGCCTCCCAAGTTCTGGGATTATAGGACTATACCACCACACTCGCAATAGCTACATTTAGATGATGCTTTACTGAGCATAATTATAGAACATAAAGATAACAAACAGACTCACTGGTAATTTTTAAAGCTTTTTTCTTTAAAAAGTAACAGTGCCATATGTGGACTATGTTTTAGATAAATGTGAATAAAAATGAATCAGATTTAATAATTTCAAATATTACTCATATCTTTCTCAGTTCAATAGATAAATATTCTTTTAAAATAGTATGAAGATAAATAAGAAAATTAGAGCTATTAGGCAGCAAGAATTAAATATCAAAGACAAAGGATGGAAAAGCTCTTTGATATCCCCAACTTCAATCTATGTTGAAACAATACTGGTGTATCACAAAGCCTTGACAGAGGCTGTGCTTTGATGTTGAGAGTTAAGTTAAATGAAAATTAAAATTCCTTGTCTGTGTGACATTTGCCTTTCAAGTGAATAACACAAAATAATACAGGCTGGTTTACTTGATATATTTGATTATTCTTTTGGATATAGCTTATTCATAGTTATAAACAGTTTTATGATTTGAGGGAAGATCTCTATGTTTGTTTGTTTGAGACAGGGTCTTGCTTTATAGTTCAGGCTGGCCCTGAACCCACTGTGTAGCCCAGGCAAGCCTCAAACTCACAGCAATTCTCCTGCCTCTGCCTCTTGAGTGCTGGAAGTACAGGCATGAGCCACCATACCTGGCACTGCAGTATGTGGTACCAGCAGTTGAACTCGGGACCTTGCTCTTGCCAGGCGGACACCAGAACCATTGAGCTAAATCCTCAGCCTGAGCTAAATCCCCAGTCCTATGTTTGTGTTTATGTGGAGAAGGGGCCATAGTTGTGTTTGTCACTCAGCACAGTTAGAAAATGGAAGCAATGTTTCCAACTTTTTCCTTTTTACCTTCAAATATTTTTTTCTGTTCTCTGTCCCCACCCCCAGCTCCTCTTCCTGTTCAAACACTTTCTTCCTGTTTCACAATACCTATTGTACATTCTGGACACTTGCAGCCTCAGTTTCTCACACTAGCAAAATGATACAGTATTCACACATCTGTGTCCTATTATTTCAATTAAGAGTTGAAGGGTAGGCAGGGGAATGGGAAAAATTGAGAAGGTACATCATGTACAGGTATGAATTCTCAGTGAGGAATGGGATTATAATGTATTCCTAAAATGTACTGATGAACTCAATTAACAAAAGAAAATGGGGGCAAGTTTTTGTTGAATGCTTTTGCTATAAACCAAATTGTTTGCAAACAAAATTGTTCTTGAAACATGGTATTACTGTGTATATGTGTGTGTATATATTTGTAAATTTTTTCCAGTTGCATGTCAAAATTTCACCATACCTACTCTCCCCTCACAGAGCCCTGGATAAACCTGACAAAACCAAACAAGATATTTGCAAATTTATCAATTTCTAAAATTTAAGTATTATTTTTAATCTGTTATTTGTTATTTTCCTTTTAAATGATTTGCAAGCATGGTTGTCAAAGTAACTGAATGAAAATGCAATGAGTGGGCACAAAGTATTGCTACGTAGAGTCAAATAAAAATGTACACTGTGCAATTATTTGCTGGCTATAAGTTAACTGAGCTTTCCATGCCTTACATGTACACTTTCAAATCTGTGACTCAGGCACACATGTACATGTCTGCACCCATATGTACTTTTCTATTTTAACAAAATTGTCCAACACTTGTTATTAACTACTCACCAAGGCCTGTCCTACCTATGTTCTAAAGAAGTCCAGGCACTTGACAAAGACATAGCAGATGCATCTAAATGACAAACGTTTTACAGTGTTACTGATAGTTTTACCCCTTCCATGTCACAAAAGATGCCACAGATTCCAAAACTAGTGAGTCACAAAGATTGGAAGAAAACAGGATGTTTAACAGGATTTCTACAGGTGGTGTTTAGCATTTGCATTAGTCCCTTCAATGGCTTTGGCTTATAGCTATTAATAATTTATTATTTGCTAAAATTCATTGTCAATCATTACTATGACTCAATTAAGAATGAAAGCCAGGAATATATAGACCACTCTGCATCCTTAGCTAAAACTTGTCCACCAAACCAATTTTTCATCAAATTCTAGTTAATGTAAAAAGTTTGGATGTTTCTAAATAAATTCACATGAAAAAGTTCATCCTGAATGATGGCAAACATGCACACATTTTAAAATGTTTGAATGATTTTGACATATAGAAATGTGAAACTCAGTTGTGTTTCTAGACTTAAGTTTACTTCTTTATCCTTTGGGAATGGCTCTTGTATGTTTCTTAACTATAGCATTTCATGAAAAATGGAGTCATAATTTTAATAACAGTTGTGAATCAGCCACTACATGCTGGGGCTGGGGATTTAGCAAGAGAGAAAAGAAAACTTGTCCTCATAATACAGCATGAGATCCAGAATGCACAAAGCTACAAGGCAGTGTGTGTGTGTGTGTGTGTGTGTGTGTGTGTGTTATTTTAAAAAGGACACTAATTAGACCTCAGGAACCATGTTATATTATTATCGTTGCAAAAATAGAACTTTGTCTCTTGGCAACAAATGAAAATTGGTGTTAGTGTTGATTTAAAATTTTGAATGAGAAATTGTTTTCTTTAAATTGAAATCTAACAATTTATTTCCAAGGTGTCTAATTTTTAGGGTTTAGGGAAGTTTTCATTCCATTATGACAACTAATAATATAGCTAAATCATCATTATTTTTAAAATAATTATTATTGATTAGAAGTTGTTAAGCAAAAGTTTGAAAAACCAGTTATTTAACTTACCAAATTGAAGTTAAAATAGCTAATGTATAAGTAATTTAGTTGAAAAATGTAAATTTTATTTCATAATTTCTGCAACTATATTCTGTATAATTTCAATAATAGGAATGACACCTTTGCCTATTTTAATACATGTAGTTATATAAAGCTTGAACTTTCTTATATATTTTATTTATAATTCTGTTTTTGAATTATGTTCCTCCTTTCTGTGAATAGGTAAATATTACCTTTTTAAAATTTGAATTAGAAGCACTGTTATTTAAAAGATATATATCCTCTTGTGTCCAAATATCCTATTAAAGTGGAGAGGGCAAAATTACCAAAGAATTTTTAGATTTTATTTATTTATTTATTTATTTATTTTTTCAGACAGGGTCTTGGTTTGTAGTTCAGGCTGCTCCTGAGCTCACTATGTAGCCCAGGCAAGCCTTGAACTCAGCAATCCTCCTGCTTCTGCCTCCCAAGTGCTGGGATTACAGGCATGAGCCACCACACCTGACACTGTGGTATGTGGTACTACTGATTGCTGGTAGGCATGTGTCACCATGCCAAGTGTTGTTGTATGTGGTTACCGGGAATCAAACCAGGGACCTTGCGTTTGCTAGGCAGGCACCAGAACCACTGATCTAAATCTTAGAGCCAATATTTCAATTTTTATAAAATTTTGTCATCAAAGATCTTTGGATTTTTTCTATCATTTTAATCATGGAAAGGACTTTCCAATCCAAAACTTGTTTGGATCATCAGATTATCCACACCTCTGCATTTTCTTTGTGTTACTGACATGGTTGTTCACTACATTGAACTTCTTGTGGTCTTTCAAATGAAGTTCAGTAATTTTTGAAGTAATAACTAGTTCTTCAGCTAAAAATATCGAATTTCATTTTGTACTTTACAACATCACTAAACGATGATGCTATAATGATTTGAAAATGGTCTCAGTACATTATAACCAAAATTATTTGATATTCTTATAATTTTGAGTCACCTTAGTTTATTTTCCTCCACAGTGCTCTTATTTCTTGTCTAATCATTTAATTCTTTTGACAGTGCTCCTGAATTTCCTTTTCCTTCTTTTTTTTTTGGAGACAGGGTCTCGCTTTGTAGTTCAGGCTGGCTCTGAGCTCACTATGTAGCCCAGGCAAGCCTCAAACTCAGCAATCCTCCTGTCTCTGCCTCCCGAGTGCTGGGATGACAGGCGTGAGCCACCACGCCTGGCTAAATTTCCTTTTCTTAATTAGATTTGGGATAGGGTTCAATGTATTCACTTATTTCCTTAGAAAGTCTTATTTTCAATCTACTTACTACCTAACTGAAATGATTGTTCTTTGATACACAACTCCCAAATGAACATATGTAAATTTAATATTGTCTTAAATAGTAGTATATCTTAGTAAATTGATTTTTCTAACATTAGATTTTATAATCTATCAATGTATCATTCATATTTTATATAAATTTTGAACATGACACTGTTACATCTTTATTAATAGTTCATAAAAATATAAATTCCTAAATATATTAATAATAAAAAGTCACTTTAATTTAAGGAAATTAGTATATAGATCTACAATTCATATATCCTCTAAAGACTTTGCCATGCTTCAATTACATTATGCTCAGAATACAAATGAATTTATACTGGAAATGGCCCAGTCCCTAAACTACTCAGTGTTTTTCTCAGATAAGAACAAGTCTTAAATTTTAATTGACCTATCATTAACCCACATATACATATATACTCCTCTTTAATATATAATCTCTATATAATCCATTTGTGGATATCTTAGCAACTTTCAAATATAACCTTTTGCTTTCTAAAAGGATTCATAAAGGATGTACAATACTCAGATTATTACTGCTACCTCATGATATTTTTCTTTTTTTCCTTGCATGCCTAATTCTTGGAATTCCTGCAAAACTACCGAAGTATTGAAAATTAAATATTTTCCTTAATAATCCCTTACATTGAAGATTTTTCTGAAAAACTTTACCGTATGTGAATTCATTACTTGGTTCTTGAAAGTTTAAAGCAGATTAATCCATGAGATCTTCCAGCTGATGTCAGGATTAAAGGAATGGGAGTACAGACTGGTAAAACAGAAAAAAATTATAAATAAGGACTCCTTTTAGCCAAGAGTTTCTTCCAAAAGAGAAAGGGTGGTGAACAATCAGCAAAGATCAAAAGGGCAAAGATTTCTTCCTTCTAGTAAGTGGGAATGTGGTGGATATTATTTGTGTAAATTCTTCATTGGAAATTTATTGTTAGCTTAAATGTCTTCTAAATTGTGATGACCATAATTTTAAATTATGCCAGTTCTATCTGAAGCTTTTTCCTTTCATGTAACAGAGAAGAAAACTATTTCAAATGAGTAAGTTTGATGATCATAGCAATTCATTTATCTAAACTATTTATATTTAACAGTAAATGTACAGAGTTAAAAATTCTAAAATTGGGCCCGCAGATTTAGCTCAGCTCAGATTTAGCTCCGGTGCCTCCCTAGCAAGCGCAAGGTCCCCGGTTCAACCCTTGGCAAACCCAGTGGACAAAGCTTCAGTAATCTGGGAGACAAAGACATCAGAGCCATGGGTGGGTGTGTTGATATCTTTAGTGACCAAAATTCAGTCATCAAGTGGTTTATGGCAGATCAGGGCAATGGCTCTTTGATAAACATCATGGCAGCCCTGGCAGAGAAGCTCCTTTTCATGGAACATCTAGCCTCAGGGTGAGACCTTAGGGGTTACCTTTTGGATGAGTCTGACAAATATCCAGGAAAGTTTCATTTGATTTTTGAACTAAATAAAAGTGAGGGGGCTGTTGTAGGGCTTGTTGTGTTACCGGGGCAAACCTGCCAATTCCTTTATGTGCCTGGGTTGTGACAGGGATAGTTGGCTCAGCCACCAAGTTGTGGGCTGCCTGTTGGTCACATTCTTCAAAAAAACATATCCTTGGGCCTGACAGTTAGCTCAGTGGTTCCGGCGCCTGCCTCACAAGCGCAAGGTCCTGAGTTCAATCCCTGGTGACCACATACAATGCTGGGCGTGTAGGCTCACGCCCACCGGCAATCAATACCGCATACCACAGTGCTGGGCATGGTGGCTCACGCCTGTAATCCCAGCACTCGGGAGGCAGAGACAGGAGGATTGCTGAGTTCGAGGCTTGCCTGGGCTACATAGTGAGCTCAGAGCCAGCCTGAACTACAAAGCGAGACCCTGTCTCAAAAAACAAACAAACAAAAAAACATATCCTTAAAGACTAGTCTCCAGGTCTTAGGCAGGCACAAGCGAGATCTAGCCAGTCCTTAGGGTAGTTGACGTTTGAGGAGAAGTAATCTAGAAGCTGGAGGGTGAGGAGCTTTGAGGGCTGTGTGAGACTGACTGACAAAGTTTCTTCCAGACCTTAGGGGATACGGGGCCCAGTGGCCCACCAATGACCACGGGAAAAGCCTAGGGGCCTGCGGGGGGGAGGGGTCGCTGCTGAGCTGGATAAAGGTGTTGGAAATGAAGATCGTCTTCATTGGAGTGTGGGGGGGGCAGGTACGGGGCAGTGATAGCGGCTGGGTAAAGGGACTGGTAGAGGTGTGGGACATGTAGAGAGGGGTAGTGCAGTAGGGGGAAAATAAGATGGTGGCCTGCACACAGAAGGCCGCAGCAGCATGGAAAGAACATCAGAAGAGGGTGGAGCCAAAAGCGGAAACTGAGGATAGAGGCGGGGCTGTTAGAGGGGAGGAGCGGAAGGAGGAGCAGGTGATGGGTAGGCGGCACAGACATCTCTGCGGGGTGGCGCCTGTGTGCCTGCGGCAGGAAGAGAAGGGGCTCCGGCACTATTTTGGGATTGCGAAGAGGAGTAGAGGCTATTTCCCATTAGGAGATGAGGCTGGTGGAAAGAAGGGGCCTGCTGGGCAGCAGGGAGGAGGGACTCTCCACAAAAGTGGGGGCACTGACTTGAGGCGAAGGAAGCAGCTTGCTGAGCGGGGGTGGGGATTTCTCTCGAAGGCAGGGACACTCGCCTGAGAGGCAAGGTGAAGGATTACCGGAGGGCCCCAGGTTTGGGTGCCAGTTGTTGTCATGGAGCTGCACGCGGG
>PVIC010052519.1:0-12142 GCA_004025085.1 Thryonomys swinderianus | reverse complement strand
GGGCTACATAGTGAGCTCAGAGCCAGCCTGAACTACAAAGTGAGACCCTGTCTCAAAAAAAAAAAAAATGTATTTTAGGGCTGTAGATTCAGCTCAGTGGTTCCAGCGCCTGCCTCGCAAGCTCAAGGCCCTGAGTTCAATCCTGGTAACCACATACAATGCTGGGCGTGGTGATTCACACCCACCAGCCATCAATACCACATACCACAGTGCCAGGTGGATTGCTGAGTTCCAGGCTTGCCTGGGCTACACAGTGAACTGAGGGCCAGCCTGAACTACAAAGCAAGACCTGTCTCAAAAAAAAAAAATTTATTTTTAAAAAAACGTTAAATTTACTTCACTACATAGAACATACATGTATCAAAACATGGCAACCCATAAACATGTTATTTCTTCTGGAAGCAGGCTCTCAACTATGTAGTTCAACAAGCTGACCGGGAACTCACAGTGATCCTCCTACCTCTGACTCTGGAGTGCTGGGATTGCAGGTATTCACCACTACACCCCGGCTACAATTTTTACTTATCAGTTTAAGAACAAAAAAAAAGGCAGTTTAGGCCAAAGACGTGTCTCAGTGTTAAGCACTTCTCTACCATGAGCAAGACCCTGGGCTCTACCCCCAGCACTATCAAAAAGTAGTTTTTAATTTTAAAAAGTTTATATCTAATTTCTTCTTTTATCTTGGGACTGGGAATCAAACTCCTAACCTTGCATTTGTGAGGCAGGTACCAGAACCACTGATCTAAATCTTTGGCCCATGTATCTGACTTCTTGAAAGACTGTTATTGCCAAGCATGGTATACATGTCCATCATCCAGGGCTGAGGCAGGACTGTGAGTTTGAGGCCAGCCTGGACTACTATTGAGTTCAAAATAAATTTAAAAAATGAGACACACCCCCCCCCGCTTTAAAAAAAGGAAAAGTAAGAGACTACAGTTTTGTGAAAGTCCTTTCTCCCCTCTCCCTAACTGCATTCCTGGATTAATGAATCAGCATTTAGAATTCTAGCTACCACCCCAAAATTTAGTATACTCTTGTTCTACTTGTAACTCTCGTGTTCTTCAGGAGTACAAAGTAACGGTAACTGACAAAAAAGTGCATGCTCCCTTAACTAATTTAATTCTAGTCCACTCATTCTATCAGGAATTAACACATCCACATCAATTCCAAACTGGCTCGGGATTCAAAACGGACATAATCAAAGTCTTCTAGAGCCAGTCTGTATTGGTTATGTAATGGTTTTTAAAAATGATTAACTTAAAAGATTTAACTCAAAAAGAACCAATTAGCCCTTTTTAGTATCAGAAAGGTCACAATGCTTATACCAACCACTGAGTATTGCACAATTTTATATAGTCTACATAATTCTTCAGGTAGTGAAAATTAGCAAATTTTTTTTTGAGACAGGGCCTCACTCTGTGTGGCTCTGAGCTCACTATGTAGCCCAGGCAAGCCTCGAACTCAGCAATCCTCCTGCCTCTGCCTCTGGAGTGCCGGGATTACAGGCGTGAGCCACCACGCCCGGCACTGTGGTTTGTGGCATTGATTGCTGGTGGGCGTGAGTCTCCATGCCCAGCACTGTATGTGGTTACCGGGAATCGAACTCAGGACCTTGCACCTGCGAGGCAGGCGCTGGAACCACTGAGCTAACCCTCCAGTCCAAATTAAACAATTTTTAAAAAATTTAAGTAGAACCAAGGAATTATTAAGCTTAAATATTTAATAAAACTCCATGTGTTTTACTTACTGCTGGCAGTACTTCCTCCAGTCTGATTATCTGAAGAGTTCAGGTCTAGGCCAGCAAACTAGGGAAAGAGAGAGATGGTTGGTTAGCAGCCCTGGTGCTGAACTACAAAGCATTTAGAAAATCAGCCCTGCCCTCCAGCATTCACTAGAGTGTACCTCGTTCACACTCAAATATAGTTAGTTGCCTTGCCGTACCTCATAAGGCTGATAAAACTCAGAATGTGACCAAGAATACTGTGAGAACTGGAAAACTCTCAAACAAATGCAAAATAGTACCACTGTAAATACTGCAGGTGGCAGCACAGAAGATGCTGGTGCCATCCAACAGAAACAGGGTACAAATTTCATTCATTGAAAATGAGTGTTTCCTATAACGTTTGCCATAGTAAAAGCTCCTCTATTACTTATCAATCTAAAACTCAGTTACACTGAATCTCAAGAGACAAGGCCACGCTGTGTAGTTCAAGCTAGCCTTGAACTCCCAGGGGAATCCTCTCACCTCAGCTGAGATTAAAGGCACATCCCACCACCACCACCACGCCAGGCTTCAGCTCAATTTTTAAATGTTCAGCAGGCAAAGGATTCATTTTAGGGCCAATCATATTTGATATTTATTTCTAAATGACACCAACTTCATACTTGGTACTATTTTAAACCTAAAAACACACCCAAAAAATGTTAGGGCAAATTCTGAATTGGCTACTCTTTATAATTCCTTTATCCCCAAATATAGCACAAGTATTTTTAACTGAGGTAATACTCTTTCAGAACAAAACATTAGCGATATACACACCACTTAGTAAGGAGCACTATATGGGGCTCAACTGTGAAGTAGTTACCTATATATTCTCCCATTTTAGCTGTGAGTTGAAAAATGACCATTCATAAATGATCTTCAATGCTGTGAAGAGTACAGCATTTTACTGCCTTTAATCTCCATTTGTACCACCCCCTTACGCTGTTGGCTCAAAACCTCCATGTTCTAGAAAAAGGTTACAAACATTATACATGCAAAAAGAAAGATTTTCCCCCAGAAATGCTACAAAAGACCAAGTCACATGCTACTGTTGCCACCCGTCTGAGACGTTACACTGTATTTATAAAGCCTATGTTTAAAGATACAATACGAGGTAAAGCTGCAAATATCAAGTCATTGAAAATGGGAAGCAGACGCTATTACAGTACGTATACTGAATGAATTAGTGGAGATCAGGAGGCTAAGACCAGAGGCCTCATTCTCAAATTTTCCATTAGCAAAAATGTTGCCATCCTTTCTGCAGTTAAACTGATACTTGAAAGCACAAAAGGAACTAAGAAGAAACTGTGATAGTTTCTATAAAATTAAAAGAAATACATTTTTGAAATTTTTTCAGAAGTCAACCTAGTTGCTGCAAATTCCCATCTAAATGTTAAAGGACCCTAAACACATATTTTAAAAAAATAAATCAGTTATAAGCTTAAATTTCATTTCTTAGAATCTCAAAGTAGGCACAATCTATATGGAAAATCTTGTATCTGTGCCATACTCTGTACCTTTGATACCAGATACTTCTGTCTATGCTTCATTCAGCATACAAAGAGTCAATAATATGGAGAATTCCATGTAACTGGTTTTACGGGGGGGGGATGCTCATAAAAAAATACATCATTAAATCGCCTTCCTCTCAGATCACACTCTCCTCTCTAATGAAACCCTTAGAAGGGATTCCGGTTCAGACTACAGATCGGGGACACTGATCTATCATAAAATTTTACCCCACAAGCAGCAACAAGTCAACAACAAACTGCTTGCCTCCCCCTGTGCCACATTCTGGGAATTTTTCCGATGGTAGATCCCTAGATCTAGACCTAACGTCACTAACATAAAGGTACTCATACAACGCGCAATACCGTCCCAAAGAAAAGCGCGTAGTCCTGGGCAAAATTGCCAGCGAGTAAGGTAAGGGAAAGAGCCGAGCTCAGTCCTTAGCCCCCTACGTCTTCGAGCTGCGTGGTACCTCAGCAGAGCCCAGCGCGGCGACGCACGCAGCGACCCATTACTCTCACCCCTCCCCCTTCCTGAATTTTCTGCGTCACAAAACTTTCCACTCCGGAAACGCGGCCCGGGAGGCCGCGGCGCGGGGCCTGTAACGACCCTGCGGAAACTGAGCTGAAGCAAAAAAAACCTGCGGAAGGAAGTGCCGGGGAATAAGATATCCATTCCATCCTCTTTTTCCAGGGCTTCAGCGGCCCAGGAACCGCTGGCCCAGCCTCTCCCAGTAGTGGGCCACAGCGCCGCCCAGGAACCCGGCACCACACAAAGGAGGCCGCCGCCATTACCCAGAGCGAAGGCCACCCCCGCCCCACGTCGCCCCCTCCTACATTCCAGGGCTGCACTCTCCCCGGGATCACAGATGCACAAGCTCCGTTTGCCGCCCAGTCTACCGGGCCGCACCGAAGCCCTCGAGGCCAAAAAAGGTCCCTAGACGCAGGCTGTGCATTCACCCCCACCCCGGGTCAGACAGTCGGGGTTCGCGCGTGCGCGCCTCCGCGAGAGCGCGCACCCCTCCCCCTCCATCCTCCTGCGCACGCACACACAAAAGCCGCCATTGTGCTCGGCCCGGGGACAATACCGCGGGCCCCAGTTCGGCCCCAACGATAACCACACTGCTAGCACTCCCGCCACCTCCCCATCCCTCTGTGGCCGCAGGGCACTGACGTTCTCAAGCACAAAACAGCCAGGAAATGGAAACTAAAGAGTGCCTGCCGCGTTACGCCATAAACCACGTTAGGTCAAGGAAGAGTCACGCAGCGGCCACCTCGGTCCACTCCTTGCGGCTCACCTGCTGGTCCAGCCCGAGCGCATTTTCCACCGCCACATGACTCATCCCTGAAGAATACCGAGAACTCGGAGTCTTCTGCTGCTGAATGAGTGCGCCTGATACACCGCAAGGACCCTCTCACGGGAGAACTGCGGCTCTGGAGCGCCCGGCGCGGCCACAGAGCTAATATACCCACTCGCAAGGCTGCTACGTCAGCACGCAAGGCGCGCGCCCTCCCTCACAGCCGCACTCCCCCGCTGCCGAGACTTCTGCCCGGTTACTGCCCGCTCCGGCTCCTAACCTCGCGGGATTTCCTAGTCAGTCCCGTCGACCCCTGATTGTCCTGCCTGGAAACCCCGATAGTAAAAAGCTGTCCTATTTTGTTGAGCTTCACTTTCCCTCTTCTCAGTAACATCTTTCCCTGTCTTGTAGTCTCGACATCTCGCGAGAACTCAACGTCTCCTGTGGCCTCCCGCAACGAGGTCTTAAAATGTAATCTAGAAAAAAAGTAATCTAGGCCTCTACTTTCGCCTTTTATCCTCTATACACCTTATTTTCGGTCTTCCTTTCTTGCGCCCTTCCTACCCTCTCAGTCCCTGGCTTGCAGATATGGTGGGATTTCTTTGTCTAATTACCCCTCCTTCTTGTGACTGCAGCCTTTGTAGAAACAGTTTGGCAAGAACCCTGAAACCGTGAGGGCGGCGGGTCACGTGGTCGCAGGTGTCGGATGCGGTGGCCATTTTGTGGAGCAGAAAACGGTGGCTTGAATCGAGCGCTTGGAATGGGGATGAGGGAAAGAGAACAGAAGTGCAGGGAGGAGGAAAGCCGGGAAACGCGGGGAGAACAGGGGCGGGACGATGACTGCCAGAGAAGTGTAGGCAAACCCTTGGCGCTAGCCGGTGGTCGATCTGTTCCCACCACGGTTGCCTAGGTAGCGGTGACGCCGCCTGGAAAGTCGCAGGCTTCGCGCGCCCCGCCCTACAACGCCACAACTCGCCCCTCCCCCGCTGGGAACGAACAATGAGCAATCACGCGCTGATCTGGATCAGCTGCTCTTCCGGGACCCCAGCCCTTGATCCCTCCGCCGTCGGTGCGGTTCATCTTCGGTACTTAGTTTCCTTCCGCGGGTTACTCCGCAGCTCAGGGCCGGCGGCCACCTGTGCTGTAGGGACCCTGGGGCTTGTCCCTGGACCTAGATCCCGAGAGATTTGGGGTGTTTTTCCCTAGGTGCAGCCTGGGCCTGCTCGTGAAGCTGTTACTAGGGTTACTAGCCTGGGTTCAGGATGAGGAGAATGGAAAGAAATGGGAGTCTGTCGTCAGAGAAATCTCTTGTAGCCCTTTCAGGCTAGCACCCCTAGTCCCAGCTTCAGTACTAGGCCCTTAAATAGAAATAGGTGACTAGAGGCTCCCGGGATTTAAGCGAGCGGTCACAGGTACCTATTGGTACGTGGTTCTTGTAAACTCCCAGTCTTTCTGACCCTCAGCCTGACAACACGCAGGACTTGGATTTTCTATTCTTCCCCAAAAAGGGTTTGTGCTGTCAGAATTGCAATAGCTCCTTCTCATCACGTAATTTACTACACCCAACATTTCTCTCCTTTTTCAGTTTTTACAATCTTCTTTTGTGTTTTCTACTTTTTAAAATCGAAACTGAAATTTTGACAAGATTAGCTAGTATAACACTGTTTCCCCCGGCAAGTTTCTTAACAGCTATGGGTCTCAATTTTCTCATCTATAAAAAGAGTCAGCTAGACTGCATAATCCTCCCTTGTAAAAGATGCAGCTCCTTTGTGCAGCAAGTAATTTTTAACACTTTCTTTAACAATAATGAAATAATAAATCGTACATAATACAACCTAAACTTAGTTTCAGGAAACATGATTCAAGTACTGTAAATATCAAGTGTTCATAAAACAATGCAAAGTTTTATTTGTAAATGCTCCTGCACAATTACATTAACTGATGGTACCCACACAGTCCAGGTACAAATGCAAACTGGAGAGGTGTGTGGTTCTCACAACTCAAGTATGGTGAACAGCCTTGCCACTGATGACTTCATTTTCCAAAATGGTGAGCTGTTAGTAAACTTTGAAGCGAACCAGTATCATCTTCGTTCAGTTGATGCAACAGTTGCATTCGTGAATGATACAATGTGTATGGAACTAGACAGACTCTATTTTGACACTGTATGTGTAGATAATACCTTATTGCAGGCGTAGATGATGACAAGCTGCACAAGTGTCCAGTGGATTGGTTCTTTATTGTATGAGGCTAACCAGTATGGCAGAAAATTGACCATGGCTTGCATCTGTGGATTAAATGCCCCAGCCCTGACTAGTCATTATGATAACGAAGTATACACAGATTTCCACAGTCCCTTTTTTTTTTTTTTTATACAGGGTCTCGCTTTTGTAGTTCAGGCTGGCCCTGAGCTCACTATGTAGCCCAGGCAAGCCTCAAACTCAGCAATCCTCCTGCCTCTGTCTCCCAAGTGCTGAGATGACAGGCATGAGCCACCATGGCCACCATTGTGTGTGGTACTGATTGTTTGTGGGCGTGAGTCACCATGCCTGGTATTGTTGTATGTGGTTACCAGGGATTGAACCAGGGGCCTTGTGGTTTCCAGGCAGGTGCAGGAACCACTGAGTAAATCTCTGGCCCTCCCACAGTCCCCTTTTGAGAACCATGGGCTTGAGGAACCATTAGGTATGTTCCTGAGTTTGCTTCAGTTTCCTTTTCCTAGAAGCCAGGGTAAACATTAGTCTGCCCTGCTTCTGGGCTTTGTTTTACTTTTGAATATAGCCGGTATCCAAGGTACTGCCTGCCATGATATTATCTTTAGAAATTAAAATGTGCAGCGGTTTCCTAGTTTCAATTAACCCCTGCTCATAGGCGTACGCAGTTCAGACCACCAGGGTGTTTTGTTAATCAACATGTTGTAATTGGACTATCAAGCAGCAAGCAAACAGGGAAACATACAACGCTTTGTCTTCTGACACATCCTTTGTGAGAAAGAATGAAGTACATATTTGAGGCCTCGAATTGGCCCAGATTTCACCAGTTCCAAATGACTTTTCCATTAAGCAATCACTTACATATCTTCTCCACATGGCAATTATTTGCAAACTTTATTGGAAGTGATGTAAAAAGGGTTCAAAATTACTGAAACCAGGGACTTTTAAGATACTCTCTTTCCTACTTTCTTAGGCATTTTAAGTGCCTGTGTCGAAGCAGGAACACCAGCTGCCCCACCCCCCACCCCCCACGCTGGAGGGGCCCCGGGAGGAGTGCAGGGCAGGGCAGCTGCTCTTCCAGAGCTGTCTGATGCTGCTGTACTGCTGGCGAGCAGCTAACTGGGGGCACTCATGACGTCTCAGCACCCCAGTCACCATCTATAGAGTGGCAGTAAAAGTGGTTTTGGCCACATGTGGTGGGTGGGATTGAAGGGCTCATGTGTGAAACACACCTGTGTAGCTTCCTGCGGTCTTGACTGCCAAGCAGAACAGCTTGCTCCAGGCCTGGGCTCCTATAGCCCTCACTGCACAAATGTCCACTGCTGCACCACATGACACTGCCATTGTGTGTGAGCACACAGAAGGGAGACACTTCTCCCCTCCCTGTGCACTGTGGAGCACACCGAAGCCCAGCACATATGCCAATGCTGCTCTGAGCAAGTGGTGATTTGAGGCATGGCGAAGGATATATATCTGTTGTTTGGCTTCCACAGACGGCTTTCACCACCTGTGGCTTCGCCACTCCCGCAGACTGAGCTAGAACAAGATCATATTATCATGGCACACATAAATAACGAGCCCAGATAACCTAAAACTTAACACAAAGATAACTTGACTCCCCCGTTTTGGTTGCCTCTTCCCCCAGGTACTGGGGATTGAACCTGGGACCTTCACCCTGAATAACATCCCCAGGCTGCTTTTTATTTTTGTTTTTGTTTCTTAAAACAAGGTCTCACTATGTAATCTAGGCTGACCTTGAACTCACTGTGTAGCCCAGGCCAGCTTCAAATTCTCAGAGCTCCTCCTGCCTCAGCCTCCTGAGTGCTGGCATTAGAGACATGTGCCACCATGCCTGGCTTTTTTTTTTTTGGAGACAGGGTCTCGCTTTGTAGTTCAGGCTGGCCCTGAGGTCACCATGTAGCCCAGGGAAGCCTCGAACTCAGCAATCCTCCTGCCTCTGCCTCCTGCGTCTGCATCCCGAGTGCTGGGATGACAGGCATGAGCCACCACGCCTGGCCTTTTTTTTTTTTTTTTTTTGAAACAGGGTCTCACTAAGGCATTGAGTTGCCTATGCTGCTCTCAAACTCACAGTCCTCTTTCCTCAGCCCCCCGGAGTGCTGGTATTACAGGCCTATCCCACAAGGCCCCAGTTCAACTTGACTATTCTGCAACTAGAAGATAAGTAATAGGACTAGGAGTATAGCTCAGTGGTGCTGTGCCTTCTTGGCAAGTGCAACGTCCTGAGTTTGATCCCTAGTACTGTTTTTTTTTTTTTTAAAGGAGAAGGAGAAAGAAGGAGAAGGAGAAAGAAAAAGAAGAAGAAGAAGAAGAGGAAGAAAAGAAGAAGAAAGAAGAGGAGGAAGAGGAGGAAGAAGGAAGAAGAAAGAAGAAGAAGAGGAAGAGGAAGAGGAAGAGGAAGAAGAAGAGGAAGAAGAAGAAGGAAGAAGAAGAGGAAGAGGAAGAGGAAGAAGAAGAAGAAAGAAGAAGAAGAAGAAGAAGAAGAAGAAGAGGAAGAGGAAGAGGAAGAAGAAGAAGAAGAAGAAGAAGAAGAAGAAGAAGAAGAAGAAGAAGAAGAAGAAGAAGAAGAAGAAGAAGAAGAAGAAGAGGAAGAAGAAGAAGAAGAAGAGGAAGAAGAGGAAGTAGTAATAATATTGGCCAGGTGTGGTGGTGCACACCAGTAATCTCAGCACTTGGGAAGCTGAGGCAGGAGGGTTACCATGAATTTAAGGCCAGCCTGAACTACAAAGTAACGCCCTGCCTCAAAAAACAAAAAGAAAAAAAAACAATAAAAGGATTCTAAGAGATAGACATGGTGGTAGAGCCCTTAATGAGCTTCATAATTCCCATAATCCAATGCAAAAAGCCACACTTACCTGTAGCATGGATTGGGAATAATATTCAAGAAGGGCAGAACTTCCCCATAGTCAGAAGCATAATAGGTATGGAAGTAAAAGCAGTTCCTTACTGAGGTCCTTTTATGTTTGAAAATGTAACAGCTTCTTTGTTTTTTCTGTTTGTTTCTTTGTTGCTTCAGAGTAGCCACAGTGCCAGGTAATATACACTGTGGAATCAGAAGAGTGTTACTGTGCAGGCTGGTAAAAGTTAAAAACGGGGAAAAGAGAAGCTGGGCCCTAGTGTGCCGCTCTCCACTTTCTCCAAGGTCCAGAGCTAGGAAGTGCAACGCCCCGAGCGTTTTAGGCAGTCCCTAAAACAGCATGATCTAGGATCTGCTTGTCTTCTCCTGAGGAAGTCAAGACCAAAGCAAAATTGCAGCTAAGGTCCCTAAAGCCAATACCAAAGACTTTCAAACAGAACAACTCAGTGCCCATCTGCTTCCCCCTTCCCTCACGCAAAGTGCCTGAGAAGTGGGTTGAGTAAAATAGGGACGCCAGGGACATAATCCCTGAACTGTAGGGAAATGAGGGGCTGGAGAGTTGAAGAAATAGAGCCCTGGGGATTGTGTGCCCCTGGGAACCATGTGGCCTCCTGGGTAATAGAGCCATTTTTAGCAGATAGTTTCAGGTGGTGTAAAACTTGAACCTTTGGCACTAACCTCACAGATGAGCTGAGTACCAGTGCTGTGCTGCACTGGCTGACTCTCCCCTACCCGCCCCCCGCAGTTATTACTGTCCTTGACCTATAGACCTTGCTGGTACCAGATCTAATAAATTTTATTTGTTTGTTTGTTTGTTTTTGAGACAGGGTCTCTCTTTGTAGTTCAGACTGGCCCTGAGCTTACTATGTAGCCCAGGCAAGCCTGGAACTCAGCAATCCGCCTGTCTCTGCCTCCCGAGTGCTGGGATTACAGGCATGAGCCACCACGCCCGGCACTGTGGTATGTGGTATTGATGGCTGGTGGGCGTGAGTCTCCACACCCAGCATTGTATGTGGTTTCCGGGGATCGAACTCAGGACCTTGTGCTTGCAAGGCAGGCGCCAGAACCACTGAGCTAATCCTCCGGCCCTTGTTGACATTGTAATCTTAGTTCATGTTATGGCATATACTGTCCCTGTTCATTGAGGTTATTAGGACCTTGTGCCTGGCATATTTTATTTCCCCATCCCTACCTCCTGGACATTCTATATATTTCTGAGGAGTACTTGGCAAAATTTTCTTCTCATTCTGTAGGCTGTATCCTGACTCTAATGATGCTTTTGCTATTCAGAAGCTTTTTACTGTGATAAAATCCCATTTGTTGAGTCTAGCTTTTATTTCTTGTACAATTGAGGTTCTGTGTATAAAAATCCTTTCTGAGGGCTGGAGATTTAGCTCAGTGGTTCTGCTGCCTGCCTAGCAAACACAAAGTCCCTGGTTCGATCCCAGTAACCACATACAATGATATGATTGTGGGCATGGTGACTCACACCCACCAGCAATCAGTACCACACCCCACAGTGCTGGGTGTGGTGGCTCACGCCTGTAATCCCAGCATTTGGGAGGCAGAGGCAGGAGGACTGCTGAGTTCAAGGCTTGCCTGGGCTACATAATGAGCTCAGGGCCAGCCTGAACTACAAAGCGAGACCCTGTCTCAAAAAAAAAAAATCCTTTCTGGGCCGGAGGGTTAGCTCAGTGGTTCCGGCACCTGCCTTGCAAGCGCAAGGACCTGAGTTCGATCCCAGGTTACCACATATAATGCTGGGTGTGGTGGTTCACACCTGTAATCCCAGCACTCGGGAGGCAGAGACAGGAGGATTGCTGAGTTCGCGGCGGCTTACCTGGGCACCATAGTGAGCTCAGGGCCAGCCTGAACTACAAAGTGAGACCCTGTCTCCAAAAAAAAAAAAAAAAAAAAAAAAAAAAAATCCTTTCTGACATCCATATCTTCAAGCAAGTTTATTTCTTCATCTGTAAGTTTAATGTTTCTGTTTGAATCTTTAATCCATTTAGATTTTAATTTAGTATATAGTAGGAGATAAGGGTCTAGTGTCAGTCTGCAAATAGATAAACAGTTTTTGTAGCACCACTTGTTAAATAGGCTTTTTCCTGCCACATATGCTTTTGGTCCCTTTATCGAAGATCAAATAGCTGAGTGTACATAGAATTTTTCTATATCCTTTATTCCATTCCACTGATCCCCGTATCTGCTTTTGTTTCAGTATCATGCCGTTTTTATCATTATTTCTTTGTAATATAGTTTGAAGTCAGGTATTGCTGAGCCACCTGTTTTGTTTTTGCCCAAAATTGCTTTTGCTAATCTGGGTCTCTTCTGGTTTCATACGAATTTTAGGATTATTTTCCCTAGTCCTGTAAAGTATATTGTTGGTTTCTTTTTTTTTTTTTTTTTTTTTTTGAGACAGGGTCTCACTTTGTAGTTCAGGCTGGCCCTCTATGTAGCCAGGCAAGCCTCGAACTCAGCAATCC
>PVIC010052518.1:0-12141 GCA_004025085.1 Thryonomys swinderianus | reverse complement strand
TCAGTGATACATTTTCCTCCTTATTCCAATTGATGTTTATCACGCCGGAGAAACAGTAAAGGCTGTAAACGTGGGCGTCCAGTTTCTGTTACCTAAGAGCGGTCTCAAGGCCCGTCCAGGGAGCGAGAAACGCCAGCACCGTGTGTGTCTCCTGAGGCTTGAACTCGGCTCCTCGGCCTCCCGTCGCCGTGAACTCGGTTTCGCCTCATCCCGCGGGAGCCGGGCTGCAGCTCCTGGGAGGTCCGAGCCCAGCCGGTCTCTCCCTAAGGTGGCTACTGGCCAGTTGCCCTCTCTGGTCAGTGTCTGGACCCGGACAGCTTAGTAGCTACTGCAGACGGCTGTGTCCGCTGGACCGCTGCCCTGGTTCGTTTCTGCGTGGGGCATCAGGGTTGCCAGTAGTCGCGGTGTGTCTGCAGGTTCGAGCCCCTCTCCCGCGGAGAGTCAAGGCTCCGGGACAAGGCGCCGCTGGCTGCTTCTGCGCCGGGGTCTCTCTCCTCGCTCGTCCCGGGGCTTCGCGTCTCCCTTCGGAACTTCGCCGGGTCCTGGGGCTGCACGTCCGCCTCTCCCTCCCTCGCATGGCTATACTCCAGCCTCTGGGCCCCGCGTCTTCTAGACGCTGTTTCCTGCTGCTCCTCCCCCTGCATCTTTCAGAAGTGACTGGCACTGTATTCTAACAGTGAGCTTCTTCCGTTGCTTTTGCTAGAAAAATTTAAATTCTACTTCTCAGGTAGACGATTAGAAGAATAGATGAACTATGGCTTCTAATCAAAATATGATTATCAATCTCAACAGCCAAACCTTCTAGTATGATATTAGACAAGTAATTTAGTGTCTCTAATGGTGGTATCCCAACCAGGGAGCAAAGGTGTTTATGAAATGCTGTGATGATAAAGATTGAGTAGATTTTCTTTGATGCAGATTCTCTTCAATTATCATTTTTTCCTGAACTTATAATGTCTGTTTCTACCCTACACCATGGTGGCCTTAGTTTACTTCAGCATAAAGAATTACTAAAAAATTCTTTTCCTATTTTAACTACTGGGGGAGTCAAATAAGGACAATAATGTGAAATTGTCCCTAAAAGACTACAGAGTGCTTTGGACATGATTCTATTTCTGGAACATTTCAAGTTTATAGCAGTAAATAGAGAAATGGCCTGATTGACTTGTATATTTAATAATGATATTCTCTTTATATTCATCTTTTCTGAAAAAAGTAGTCAAAGTTTGAGCTACTGAATATTAGTTTCCAGAATATCTCAGAATACAACCGAATGCTGTTGTTAAAGTTATTGAATAAAAATACAGTGGCTCCTAAGTTCACAAATGCTTTTATTGTGAATAATTTGACTGGCAAACAAAAGGACTTGGCAAAATTTTGTTTTTGCTCTCAGACTCCACTTTGGGTGACAGACACAACTGTGGCTGCTTTTCCTACACAAACACAGATGTGACTATCTTTGCAAAATGGTAAAACAAATGAGCTTTGTGAACTGAGGTAGTACTACACTATAATAGATACATGTTAAGTACAGTACAATAAAAAATATGAAGCAGTTTTACAATAATTATCCTTTTATTTAACAAATACTTATTTAACACATGGCCTTAATTTTAAGTAAGTTGAAGTAGGAATTTATAAAAGGAATAAGAAATGGTGTGTGTGTGTGTGTGTGTGCACGCGCGTGCGCGCGCATGCATGTGTGTAGGGGCCAATTCCAGGGATCAAAACCAGGGCCTGTGCATGTTAAGCTTCTGTTCCCCTGCTGAATTACATCTTCGGATGCAAGAAGTCAAAATCTGTAAGACAGTTACACATACTCAGAATTGAGGAATTCTACAAGATTCTGAAAATTTAAGTGCCTACTTGAATAATGTATTTTACCCATTCAGTCTATGAGGTTTAGTGATAGCACTGTAAAACAGTCCTATAGACCACAAAATTTTGAGCTTTTCAAAAAATATTTTTCAGTTTTTTACTCTGATTTATGGTTAGATACTTTAACAGAATCGTTCTTTAAGCAGATACTGATGAGCATTGCTTCCTCTTTGGTTTTTCTGATTTCCTATAATTTTGTATCATTTTATGAATGATTTTGTTCATTAGGTTGTTGAAAAGAGACTATTTTGCATAGTACATTGTGCCAAGAAAAATCCATTCTATTACATATGAGTAATAGAATGTATTTCTATTAAAAGTTTTATATTTCTAAAAATGTTGGTGCATCCTCTGTTTTATTTTGTAATAGTTAACTAACAGCGGACATTAGTAGCTAGGAAGAAAATAATAATTTTTAATACTACTATATATTTTTTTTGTTTTTCTTTTTTTGAGACAGGGTCTCGCTTTGCAGTTCAGGCTGGCCCTGAGCTCACTATGTAGCCCAGACAAGCCTGGAAATCAGCAGTCCTCCTGCCTCTGCCTCCCGAGTGCTGGGATGACAGGCGTGAGCCACCACGCCCGGCAATACTACTATATTTTGAAATCCATTTTGGTTTTTATCTAGACATAGTTGAAGTCCTTGGAAGAACCAGGGGACAGGATAAGTTCCAAACAGGCTCAATTCACTGCTCCCTTCCGGTAGTGAAGCCAGTGAGGAAAGGAGTGAGTCGATGGGGAGGTAACAGTGGTGGAGTCCGGACCTCGGGACAGCACAGCCAGGCCGCAGGGGGAGCTTCCGGATACCCACAGGCTGATGCACTTTGGCTTCACTGAACGAAAGGAATTAGGTAAAGTAAACTGGAATCGTCGTTTGGGTGTCTGATCAGTAACTGGCTGCCACAGAACCCTCTTTTTTCTTGGAAATGATTCTCCTTGCTATTAGCTTGGCACCTCCTTCCTGGGGTCGGGGTCGGTACTAGAACCAAGATTCCCGAGCAGGTTCTGAATCAGCTGTCACAGGAGCCGCATGGGGACCCCCCTCCCCCGTGGCCTGCTGTCTCTGGCCTCATCTATGGCGTCCTGTAGCATGTTAGGGACCCCATCTTCTTTTCAGAGCTAAGACAAGGAAATAGGTAAACAGATGCTCCATTCTAAGCAAACGAGCTTCCCATCTCGGAACAGCCCTGAGCCGCCTCTAGCTTTCCCCTCTGAGAACACGCAGAGCAGCAGAGGAGTGCGAGCCCTTGGGAGGGGGAGGGGCTGGCCGATGTCCATGGCAGGGTCTGTGGAGAAATCCGAGAAATGCTCCCCCTCAGAGGATTCTCAGCCTCTCTGATTGTACATTGACGGTTGACTTGTAGACTACTTGAAACTTGAGAGGTCAGGTTTAGAGGAACTTTTCTGGCTATTTCTTTTACCATTCACAGTTTAGGAATTTTCTTTTGTCATAATTCCACAATGCTGTCTGTCGGAACAAGGTGAAGTCCTATTACCTCCTCTTGATCCATATTTTCTCCCTTTCTTTCTTTATCCCTTTCTTTCTCTCTTTCTCTTTTTCTTTCTCTCTCTCTCTCTCTTTCTTTCTCTTTCTCTTTCTTTTCTTTCTCTTTCTCTCTCTCTTTTTCTTTCTTTCTTTTTTCTTTTTTCTTATTTTAAGTTTTTTAAGACAAGGTCTTACTTTGTAGTTCAGGCTGGCCCTGAGCTCACTGTGTAGCCCAGGCAAACCTTGAACTCAGCAGGTCTCCTGCCTCTGCCTCCCGAGTGCTATTACAGGCACGAGCTACCATGCCCAGCATTGTGGTGTGTGGTATTGATTGTAGTGGGCATGAGTCACCACACCCAGTATTGTTGTATGTGGTTACTGGGATTGACCCAGGGACCTTGTGCTTGCTAGGCAGGCACTAGAACCATTGGTCTAAATCTCTGGCCCTATCTTCTTTTTATATACCCTATAACCATGATAGCAAACCCATGTCACACTTTCCACAGAGGGGTGTTTGCATTTTTGAAACCTCTACAAAGTTTTCCATTACTGACCTATAATGTAAACCTAATACTGTGAGCATTCATGAATGGATACATGTGTTGATAAAATCACTCATTGTACATGGTTTAAAATTAATGATTAATGAGTGTATTTTCATAAAATAAGACTGGTTCTTTTGCTTCCTTTAATTATAGATTATATACTTAGGAGATTTGCAAATACTATACTATATATTTTCATATTTTAGAAGCTTTTATGAATATTAGATAAGCAAACATTGTCTGATATTTCTTTGTCAAGATGTTGAAAGAAAATATTAAATATGATTGTGGCTTCCTCCCAACAGTATCATGCTGGTATTCAAAGACTGAATCTTGCAAAAATAATTTGCTGTAGATTCTTTTGGTGGGTACTAAATAAATCTGGGAATAAGAAGAATGAAAAAGATGTAGACTTGTATTGAGTATATTTGAAGCAGTCTAGTTCCTTAGGAAAAGTCACCTTCAAGCTTCCCAGAGCGTTTCTGCAGCTGGGAAGATAAATTCATACAAAAATTTTTCCTGGTTAACACCAAAACGTAAAGGCTGGGTCTGTCTGTGTTCTAGGCTCAGTGAGGCCCAGAGAGACAGATTCCCACCTCGTAGAGCATGCACACGCATGGACTTCTTGTACACAGAGATGGAGTGAGCCGGACCTTTGTTGGCACTTTCTGGTCACAGCATTAGAAGGCTACATTTCTTTAGGTTTTCAGCTTTAATAAGAGTGGATTAGTTCATGGTGCTTTCCTAAAGATAGATCATTGCGTGTTCTCATTATAACTGCTACTGCTTTCATGTACCATGATATATTTGGTATGCGTCATTACATCCACATACTTTATAATCCAGTTAATTTAAAAGTGAAGTTTATACCATTCCAAAACAGTGAAAATTCATCATTACAGGCCATAGATCAAAACTCACTGTGTAAATAAACACAAAGGAAACCAAAGACGCCTTTGAGCTGCACTGATGTGCTGTTGTTTCCCGAGTCTGTGCACTTGGCATCGGATCATTCTGTGTTAAGTGTGAAATGTGTCAGTGTACAAATGAGTTAAAGAGCAGTGCCACCGCCAGAACCTTAACCCTTCCTTTACTCAAAAGAACCGAAAGAGACAAGACAAGAAGTTTGCTTATGTCTGTGTGACGTGAGGTTAGTGAACCCAATATTCTATGTTCCCCAAATCCCACCAACAACTTGAGTGTACCTGCAGGCCTGTGTACCCCAGTCCCGGAAGCACTCCTCCGTACTGAATCAGGTGTGTCAGCACCGATGCCGAGGTAGCAATAGGAAAGTAATAAAACTTGCATGACAACTTTCTCATATTGTTGGGGTAAAAGATCTTCTGGGTAGTTAGTTTTCTTTTATTTTTTGAGACAGGGTCTCGCATTGTAGTTCAGGCTGGCCCTGAGCTCACTATGTAGCCCAGGCAAGCCTCGAACTCAGCAATCCTCCTGCCTCTGCCTCCCGAGTGCTGGGATGACAGGCGTGAGCCACCACGCCCGGCACTGTGGTATGTGGTATTGATGGCTGGTGGGCATGAGTCTCCACGCCCAGCGTTGTATGTGGTCACCATTACTGGTATCCAACTCAGGACCTTGCGCTTGGGAGCTAAATCTCTGGCCCCTGGGTAGTTAGAGTCACACAGGAAGAGATGGTTATAAGTATTTATTTACATAGGGAAAGATGGCTATAAGTGTTTATATCAAGAAAGTAGGGTTATATTATTATATTCAGAAAGTAGGGTTATTTAAAGTAGCATAAATATCTAAAATAACAATCTTTTTAATTATTTTACATATTTATGTGTGAGAATATATACCTTTAAATAATGTGTACCTCTGTACAAAATGCATGTGATTATTAGATGACTAGCACATGACCAAAATCTCATTCCTATAGTTTCAGATAATTAACAAAGGCTATTCTTGGTCGGTATTTTGTCCAAATATTTCATCGTCATTTTCTTCTTTTCAACAGCAATCCTTGAAGTCCTTTAAAAGCTTTGTGTAACTGTGAGGTCCTAAAAGTGGGACTGGCAGTGGGTTAGGTCAATAAGCTGCGGTTAGTTAGGAGCCAAGTGCCCTAGAGTGGCGCCCTTTTGGGGTTCCAACCCTGGCTCTGTTTATTAACCCCTAACTTTGGTCAAGTTACTTCATCCCCTTTTTACTATTACGGGTGAATCAGTGGGGCAGTGTATTTGTTTTACTTACAGTTAATGTATGTACTGTGTACAACAATACGCGGCGCACGCACACACGCACACGCACACGCACGCGTTCAGAACACTGGCCGGCATCGCTCCTGCTGCTGTTCACCCTCCAGAGCTTTCTGCCCTGAGTGAGGAAGCGCAGGGCGCGCCAGTGCCTCTCGCTGCCCAGCAGCCACGCTCACTGCCCTCTCTCCATCGCGCTGCTGCAGTGAGTGTACTTGGGGAACGATCTCGATTAAACAGAAAAATCCCTGATTTTCGAGAATTTCCTTTATGCTGATTCATACGCCAGTTTGTCTGAGGACAGATCCGGGAGTGGGCGCCCGAGCGCCGCCAGCAGAGCCGCGCTGGACTCCGGCCGCGGGGCCTGGGCGGGCGGGCTGTCCGGGAGCAGAGAATAAAAGCCTGAGAAGTGAGGTCTGTGGAGGAAGACGTGATCGCACGGTTCACCCGAAGAAGGGCAGACTTCAGGGCGACTTAATGCTGCTGCGGAAGCAGAAGAGAATTCTTTTCTGAAGCCCCTCGAGACCCACCCAGCAGGAGGTGGGCTGACCCCACAGTCATGGGATTTAGAGAGAGTAGGAAAAGTTTCCACTTTTAAAACACAATTTGAAAGGGAAAATATGTAGGTTTGTAGTTAGGGAGGTCTTAATCATAAGAGCCAGGGGAAGTGCCTGACTTGGTCTTTCCTTGAGGCAGAGAGCTGGGGTCACCTGCCCACGAAGGAACCCTTCGAGGCCGACAGGGGCTGCCCAGCCGGAGCCTCAGCAAGAGCCCCGGTCTGCGCGCTTCCGCCAGCAGCAGGTAGACACCTCGGCGGGACAGTCCTCGCAGAAAGGCTGCGGCCCGAGTTTCTGTGGCGACACACACCTAGCAGCCTTGCGCGCCGGCAGCTCAAGCTCTGCATGCCCGCGTGTCCCCGGCGTCTCCGTGGGTCTCCCTGCCGCGTGGATCTGGACCTGGTAAAAAGTTGGTTGGGGGAGGGGAGGCGCTACTTAGAAGGGGCGGCGTGGGATCCGCTGACCGGACGTCTGGAGCTGAGGTTTTGGTTTCTGGTGTGAAGAGATGGCTCTGGTGCCACCTTTGGGCACCAGGACTGCACACAGAGCTCGTTCGGCGGAGCTTAGGGATTTAGAGCTGCGTATGTGGCTGGAGATCCCTGCGTGCTACCACACAGCGAGCTATGGAGTCGGTCCATACTATTGGTCCATACCAGTGTGTACTTCGGTTGAGAATCCGCAGGTGTAACTGGGATGAGTCAAGGATGGAGGGTGGGGTGAAAGGGGTTCGGGAGGGGCCCGGATTCTGAGAAACAGGAACGTGGTCAGGGGCAGCGAGGAAGCGCGCGGACACACGGTGTAGCCGAGGCGCGGGACGAGAGACCGTCAGGCAGGCCTAGTGGCCGCGGAGGAGCCGGGCGGGCAGGCCCTCCGATGGGGCTATGGCGCCCGTAGGACACACCTCCCGGGGTGGGCGGGACCGCGTGGGTTTGAAAGTGAAAAGGGAGGGAGGGAGGGAATGCAGGTGGCCGACCCTCCCACACGGCTGGGGAGGCGAAATGGAGGAGATGAGTGGGAGTCTCGGAACACAGGAACGAATGCAGTTCTAAGAAGGGAAAATTGGGGTACCCTTCTAGACTCGTGCTACGTGATCCGGCAGTGGGGGTGACGCGCAGACACGGCCATGGAAGGGAAGAATGAGACGAAGCCCGTTAGGGTCCAGAGAGGTCTGACGGACGCACCACAGGCCATGAAACTCACTGCGGCCAAGTGGACGGTGAAGGGCGGGCCGGGGCTGTCGTGAGGCATCGCAAGGGAACAGATTTAATGCAGGACGCACAATTCATAGGGTTATTTTATAATATTCACCCACAAAGTCAAATGCAAAGGAGTGCGAGAGATGTGTCCGCACCCTAGACCCAAAGAGCCCAGCCGAGGGCCGGGGTCCCACAGCAGTGTCCCACACAGCTCTGGCCGAAGGCCGGAGCCCACGGCGGAGTCGCGTGGCTGTCCACGACGAGGATCTGCCCGGGAGGCCTGGAGGCCAGTGGCGGCGGCTAGAAAGTTTGAGTCAGCACGATGAAGGGTCTGCGCCACCGGCTGAGGACACACACGGGAGCCAGGACGCCATGCTCACGCCACCCTGCGGGGCAGAGCAGTCACCCCAGCGACAAGGGACCTGGGCACTCGAGGCGTGAGAGCGGCTCAGTCCACATCAGGAAAACCGTCTGTGCCAAGCTCCTCCGGGAAAATCACCAGCAAACGACACCCCCGCCCCTTCTCTTTCAGTGCTGTTGGCAACGATCCTCAGGGGGGTCAAGGAGAAGTGTGTGGAGCCGGAGGGTCGTGGGGATTCATGACGGGGTGCTGAGCAGCATAGAGGAGCACCCCAGCCCCTGCTGCTCTGGAGATGAGCATGCGTGGCTCATGGCATCACGGATGGGGTGTCTTCCGCCAGCAGCGCACAGCAGCCTGTTTCTAGGGCCAGAGAAGAAAGTTGATTCAGGATCAGATTTACGCCAGAGCTCTGAAGCCTGAGTCAAACAGGGCAAGAAGGAAGCACCTCGAGAACAGGAAGGGCCAGGGACAGAGGCCTTCAGGAAGTCAGAGGTCAAGTGTACTCGGAGGAAGAGAACAGGAGACCGATTCAGGCTCTGAGACCTGAGGTCCGTGTTCAGAGCCAGAGCTGCTGTGAGGATGGCGCACTCTCAGGCCGGTGAGAGGCCCGGGGAGATACCGGGCGGGATCTGAGCTGCGGTTTCGTTTGCTGTGAGATGATTCCAGGTCCGAAGCGCTAAAGGGTTTGGTCGCGCCAGGGAATGTCCATGCGAGCACTTCAGAGGGAGGGAGGAGAAGCGAGGAGGGGCAGGGAGGAGGGACGGCGGCGATGGACACGCGTGCGTATACGCCCTTGTCTGCGAAGGCGCTTAGAATGACAGGAATTTGCCCTCTGCAAAAGGGTCTCCCTGGTGAGGAGATAGTTAAGTGATTCGTGGTCCAAGATACAGTTTAAAGAAGATTAATCTGTGGTTGTGCTGTTTGTCCAAACTCTCAAATGTACTTCACAAACTTTAAATATGGTGCAAATGTAAGAAATGTGAAGACCCAAAGGAAAGGAGCGGTTAGCCCAGGGCCCACACGCAGGCGAAAGGACGCGTGGAGATGGCTGATTCTATCTCTGCAGCACCTCGCAGACCACAGGTGAGGCACAGGAAGGGAGTTTGATTCCCCCGAAGATGTTTTTCCTCAGACGTTTCTCAAAAGAAGCGGTGTCTGGTGCCTCCATGTTCCCGTAGCCGAGAGGGCAGCCGGGCAGTTACCTGACAGGCTGTGTGTTCCAGGGCGATTCACTTTGGGGCGCTGAGCACCCCAGGCTGCAGAGACCTTGTGTGAGGTGCTGGACAGTGAGCGTCACCCGCTGTGCTTCTCCGGTGCTGCTCGCCTGACCTTGATCCGCCCTTGGTTTTTACAGAGGTGAGTGTTGGCGGCAGCAAAGGGTGGGCCGGCAGGAGCCTCAGGCTACGTGTCCTTTCCCTCAGCGGCAGCTAGAACTTTTCATTTCCACTCCTTTTCATGAAAACCTACAATTTTGCTGGATGTACAGAAGCAGGAAGAAAATAAGGGTGGCCTCAGGCATGGGTCTCAAATGGAGCTGCTGAAGTATCGCTCACCTCACACTCTTCGGCCACCTGCTTGTACCTTGTGGCCGTTTGGATTTGTGTGCGAGGGAGGGTCTTGACCCATTCTTCCAAGTGAGCAGTTTGTAGGCAGATGACGTGAGCCCTGACGTGTGAGTATCATACCCTGCAGTGGGTGTTTTAAAGTAGAGGATGCCGCTCGTACCGCATTACAGAGAATGTGCCTTAAAGACCAAAATGGCCAGAGGGTGGTTACGTGCAGATCGAGCCCCGGGAATGTGTTCACTAAGGTCAGCTGTAAATCCACGAAGGAGCGACAGGAGCGCTGCACCACAACCCTCAGGCACTGTGCGAGTCTGATGTTCTAAGAGGGGCTTCACGGAAGAGGTCACGCACCTATTTTTTCACATCTTCATGAGATTCTAAAGTTTAAATCCTTGTAGGCGATGAAGGCAGAGGAGGAAAAGTGAGTGGTCTATACTTTCAGGCTTGTTTCTTGGACCAGGGCTGTGCAAACTCTGAGCCATGAGGACATGAGATTATACATCCAACCGTAGGGAGGTCCAGAGTGTCACGGACACGTCTCTGTCCCAATGCCAGGCCGCCAGGCCTTTCTGTGACACACTAGAAAGCTGAGTCTCTGGGTCATTTCCTTTTATAAAGCTAAACGCCCTGTGGGAAGCGCCTCCGGGGAGCGGTGCATCGCCCAGGACGTCGAGACGAGCTGCCGGACAGAAAGGCCTGAAGCCGGCGGCGTCGGCAGGGACGCAGGACGTGGCCAGCTGTGCGGTCACTGCCCCTCAGCGAGCAGGGCGAGGGCCGAGGGGCGCCGCGTTTCCCGGGCCGGGCCTGTGTGGGCTGGGTGCCCGCGTGGCACAGGGAGGGAGGCACTGGAGGCCGCCCCGACCCCGCCTCTCACCGAGCGGTGTCCGGAGCCGGTCTGGGCTCCGCCCGGGTGGGCTGTGTCTCCGCCGGAGCCCTGTGAGTGTGTGCACAGCTTCCTCCTCTGGAGCCGCCTCTGCCTCTTGGTTTGGCCACTTTCTACGGAGAAATGTCCTTTTGCTGCTTTGTATCTTTTGTCACCAGTGATGATGTCACCGTCGCCCGGCAGCGGACTTCTAGAACCAACTACCGTCCGGGAGCGTCTCCCCTCCGCTCTGCAGGTGCCTTTCTTACTCTTTTTAAAAGTTCTGCGGGAAAAACAAATTACTTCTTTCTGAACCCTGATGCCAGTTTCTTTGCTATAATCATAATTGACATTTATACTGTTTCTTATTTATCCTAATGGGAACGTTGCAATAGTAGTTACTAAATTTAGTAAAGCTTACATAGCATGAAGTATGAGTACACTCGTGAGCACCCACGCTGAGGTCCAGCAGCGTCCGGAAGAGGTTCCTCTCCCCGAGCCGCGCGGCACGATGGCTGGGTAAGAAAGAGGGCTGAATGTGCGCAGCTTGAAGGAGTCAGCTTCGATCCGAAGGTTCCATAAAAGTCAATTCCATTGCTTTATAGCACACCGAAATCCCTGAGCTCTGGCATGTACCCGCGCTGACTGCGCTGATGTTCCCAAGGAGAAAAATGTTTCTTTGTGGAAGAGGGAGAAAGCAGAAGCATAGCGAAGATCAGGAAATGGGTGAGGGACAGAATGAAGCCCCGCGGCCGGGCCCACCAGCGGCCGTGCCCCGCAGAAGAGGCAGAAGCTCCTTCAGGCTCGCCCGGCGGCGGCCGTTTCCCGGGGAGAATCGAGGCCGCGTGTGAGAGGACCAGGGTGAGGACTGGAACGTGTTGCTGGACTCTCTCTTGGCCACGTGGGGCCTGGGGCTTGACAAAGACAAGAGGCAGAACAGATGAGAGCAAGGAGCGTGGGCCCTGGCCGGGGAGCGGGCGAGGCGGGGGGACCGCGTGCCGGCTCTGCCCAGGGAGCCCCGCGGCGGGGGCCGGTGGAGGGGGGTCACGGGAAGGCCTGAGCTGCCTCCCGGGGGCGGCACCTTCACCGAGTGAAAACGTGGAAGAGCAGCCATCGGACAAGAGGTAAAGGAAGCGACAGAGCGACTTATTCTGCAGCAGGAGGATTTCACCTGCTATGAAAGAGCAAAACAGTAAAATAATGAGCCGCTGAAGAATAAAATCTGAATGTTCCAGGAGAAGTTTGGGCTGCAATTATAAATGGAGCCGTTAATCAGCGCACAAAAACAGAGCCATTGAAAGGCTCAGTTCATGCAGAGAAAAGAAGAGGGCAGGTAGCAGGAAGCTGAGGGCCCTCAGCTCCCGCAGGAAGAGGCCGCGCTGGACAAGGGAGGGGCCGCCATGGCGGGCAGCGGCCGGCCAGAAGCTGGCAGGAGAAGCGAGACCGCACACCTGGACACGAAGAGCAGGCCGCGGAGG
>PVIC010052517.1:0-12116 GCA_004025085.1 Thryonomys swinderianus | reverse complement strand
TCTTTCTTTCTTTCTTTCTTTCTTTCTTTCTTTCTTTCTTTCTTTCTTTCTTTCTTTCTTTCTTTCTTTCTTTCTTTCTTTCTTTCTTTCTTCCTTCCTTCCTTCCTTCCTTCCTTCCTTCCTTCCTTCCTTCCTTCCTTTCTTTCTTTCTTTCTTTCTTTCTTTCTTTCTTTCTTTCTTTCTTTCTTTCTTTCTTTCTCTTTCTTTCTTTTCTTTCTTTCTCTTTCTTTCTTTTTTGAGACAGGATCTCCCTTTGTACTTCATGCTGGCCCTGAGCTCACTATGTAACCCAGGCACACCTTGAATTCAGCAGTCTTCCTGCCATTAGCTCCTGAGTGCTGGGATTATAGGCATGAGCCACTATGCCTGGCATCTTTCTGTTCTTTGATAGATGCTAATATCTTGGTTACTTTTCATGCTCCTGAGATAACATACCTAACACCCAGAATTAAAACAGGAAATATTTATTTCAGTTTACAGTTTATACAGGTTTCAGACCATAGTGGGATGGCTCAAAAGTAAGTTGGCATGGCAGAGGATTGTCACAAAGGAGAGACAGCTATGGTGTGGCAAAAAGGGAGGCAGAAAGCAGCTGAAGCACTGAGCAGCAGCAGCAGCAGCAGCAGCAGCAGCAGCAGCAGCAGCAGCAGCAACAACAAGAAGCCTGGCTTCCTTCTTTCTTTTGTGGCTCATCCAGGCTGTAAGACTATCCATTGATGCAGCCCAAACCTAGTGGCTTCTGTCTTACTTTTAATCCCAGTATCATACTCTTAGTCCACTTTCACACACCCTAATCCAGTTATCATCCAAACTCCCCACCTGTGATGTTTGAGGCTTTAGGAGTATATCTAGATACAAACCACAACAGCTAGTAAAACAAAACAAAACAAAACAAAAAGCTATCTTATTCTTAATTATTTTTAACTCCATTGAATAAATACTTGTAGACTGCTTATACTTTGTTATAGGTGTTGTTTGTACAAGTGTTTGAGATAGAGTTTCTGTGATAAATTAATTTAAAAGTCAGATGATAAGTGTGATCCAACCCACTAAGGCTGCTGTTTTCCTTTCTGTGATGTATGGAGTAGTTCTTTCACAGAAATTAATTCAATCTTACCTTGTTTTACTTTTTCTTTCTCTTTTAAATCTTTTTGTGTGTTGTTGAGCTCTTTAAACCCAAGAACATCAAATATCACACTGATTAATGTTCAAAGTAAATGTAGCAGGAAGAGATAAACTATAGGATGGTGTCTGTGTAAATTACAAAATGTGCTTTAATTTATAGAAAATATTCTGGCTTTGCTGTCAAGTACAGAGTAGGACTCATGCCATGTGACTTTGTGGGTTTTAAAGGGAATGCACACTTTTTTTTTTAACTTTCCACTTTCTCTAATGTTTAAAATAACATTTGAATATAATAAATGAATAGTGTTCTTTTTTAATTTTGGGGATTAAAACACAGGTCTACACTTAGTACTTAGGTAGATATTTATTTTTTTCTCTAATCTATACATACCAACTTGTACCTCATCAAATCCCTATAATCCATAATATTACATTGAAATGCCCCTAACAGGTTCTGCCAAAGGCCACAAATTTATTGTAGCCAAACACATAATGCTAGTCAATGATTTAATGTGGTGCTAAGTAGTATTCTTCTGTAGTCACTATCTTTGTAAATTGTCATGCATCTTGATAACTTAATATATACTTTCATTTTTGGTGTTTGTTTGATACACAGATGAGACATGAAATGATTTACATTGATGAAATAACATCCCAGCAATACAAGCCAGGCTTATCTTTTGGTATGTGCAATTTCTGACATCAGAAAATTGATGGTATATGACACTAATTTCAGAACAACAGACCATATCCACCGTATTGTGTTAACCATGATGTATTATATAAAAATAAATTATAAATATGTTGTATCAAAACAACAAATAAGAGAACTTTAAATTTTACATATTAAACCAAAGATACTGCATAATGCTGAGCAAATAGCAACTTGTTGATTCTATCAAGAAACTGCTTATAGTTTGGAATGTAGAAATCCCACGGCAGAGAATCCCATGGCAGAAACAGCATTTGAAATGTATATCACTTGCAACCAGAGTTAGGAGCAACTTTTAATTATTAACTTCCTTTTTATAAATAATATAGTGTTCAATAGGATGATTATTTATATAAAGCTCCATTTATTTCCAAAGCACTTGTATCTCTCCATGTAATACAAAAATAAATATTCTGTGTGAAATTTCCTTTGGCTTACCAATTGTTCTAAGATTTTTTGAAACAATGACTATATGCCAAGAATTTTGAAAGTTTCTCCCAATAAGTCTTAAGAAAGTAAAAATTATGAGTTTCATTACTATGAATTTCAGTTATATCTGTTTTGGTTTAAAATGTCTTGTTTAGAGCTAATTACATGAAAAATAGTTTGAGTACATGTACATGTTTGAGTATCATGTAAATATTTCACTTCATTTAGTCAGAATTAATTATTTCACTCTACAGAATAAAGCAATCTTTGCCTACTCAGTAGCACTTTCTCTTTCAAAGCTTCTCATGGTGTCATTAATAAAACTTGGGTAAGGTTTCAGGAGCACACTTAATTTTATACTTATCAAATACCTAAATATGACTTAAGAACCTCCATTTCTTCATTTGTTATAGTATCATCTCTAAATTAACTCTCATTTTCCTCATATATTATGTTTGAATTACTACTTTTCTTTCAGTCCATCTATGCAATGTCTTGAAATGATTGGTCACTTGATTCAACAAGAAGCAAAGCCAAACAAAATCAACTCAAGGCTATGAAATGTACTAATAATAAAGCATCTTAATAATGTCTGTAGGAATATGAAATTCTTGAGGAGAATACTGACAACTAAAATGTCATCCAGGAAAAATTTGTGCTAATATGCAGTTATATTTAATATAAAATAGCAACGTGTGAAGTGTGTTTCAGCCTATAAGATTAACAATCTTTTCAGTTCGTAGTTTCAGTTTATCACTCTGAAATTCAATAGGTATAATTTAGTTCCTGAGCAAACATTTTAAAGCGTATAAACTCCAGAGATTTGCTTCTTGTTTCTTCAAAAACTGATTGTTCCAAGTATACAATAGGCTTTCATTTTTTTCTTGAAAATAAGATTAAATTCTAATGATTTGGAATCATTTTTGCAAGTAGATAATTTAGTTATTTTTATCTGTTAATCAGCTTTATGCTATTGTTAATAGATAGCCATATTTGTATGAACAGAATTTAAGTAATACATATTAGCAAAGGTAAATTCCAATATGCTTGTAAAATGAAATACTATTGAAAATGAATTTTAGCAAGGGCAACTCCAAAATGCCAATTCAACTTTTCCTAATTATATGTATTCATATTTGCCTTAATGTAAAATAGTAAATTTTCTCCAGGATGAATATTTTGATAAATAATGTATTGTGGAAAACCCTCCAAAGCATTAAAAGTAAAATAACACAGTGTTTTTATATGATAATCCACAAATTTATCTATCTTCTGAGGGATCCAATCAAAACTGAAATGAAACGGGTAACAGTATCAGCTGGATTTGAAGATAAATACACAAACGTTTGATTATAAACAAAGTATTATTTCCAAAGAAACCTTACGTGAAAACTAATAGTGCTTATAAAGAATATGTGAACTGAATTAAATACAATTCAGTTACAATGAAGTGTAGAACTAAACGAGCAATTGCAGATCTTATTGCTAAGCTCAGTTTTAAAATTGCAGACTGTTCCAGAATACTATTTTAAATCATGTATTAGTTTTTCCCATTTAATGCAATAAGAAATTAAAAGTTATACAGATCTCATAATTTACTCCATTGTATTTTCATAGAGAATTAAAATTACAAATGCATGCATTCTGGTTCTGAACCATTTAAAAATGATATTGGTTCAAATATGTCAGCAAGAGGAATTATGAAAGAATGTTATGAATACATATTTTACTTTAAAACTAAAAATGTCCTCAAGCATCACCAATACTAGAATATATTTGTATGAAGTACAATGACTTATAGTAGGATATGGGAACTAATACTAACACAGTAACCTTTAGTAAAATTGCTGCAGTTGATCACATTAAGATACTACAAAATGTGTGGCTTTACTTAGTGGTCTAAGATAGTTTTATTCTGAACATGAATAAACACAGAAATAGGCTCAACTATTCTTAACATGGGTTAATACTTCCAAAAAGCATACCTGGTTATAAAACAGTTTACTTGTACATTCAAATTTATTCAGAGAGTGGATTGAGGAAGAGAAATAAATTGCAACATCAATTTCAGATTTTAAACTAGAATTACCATGATGCGCAAGTGTAGATACACACACACATTCATATGTAGCTTTATCTCCATCTATTTTGTATATATAAATTTATGTATACATACACAAAAGGCTGGCCCTGAGCTCACTTTGTAGCTCAGGCTAGTCTCGAACTCAGCAGTCCTCCTACCTCTGCCTCCTGAGTGCTGGAGTATAATGTAGTTTTAGGTTTCATTCTTTACCTCTTACAATTGACTTTTTGGAGAATATAATGAAATACAAAAAAGACTGTGGAGTTAAAATATTTGTCTTCCACATAATCAAATCTTAGTCTAGCCCATCAATATGAGTGTATTTGTATGCAGAACATCTATGGAAGTAATTATGGTAAATGAGGACATATTACTGATCACGAAGGATTAGTTTTATTCTACAATTAGACACAAGACACCTTATTGACTTTCTTTCCAGAAACAGAGTGCACAATAAGATGGTTGCCTTCTACAAACCAATAGAAGAGGCCCTGGAGTGAATCCGAACTTTCAGGTTTCTGAATTTTGAACTGTACAAGCCATCCAGTCCACAGTATTTTATTTGGTAGCCTGAGATGAGAAATTGTTAACTAAAACATAGTTTAAAAGGTATGTATATTAAACTAGAGAAAAATCAGTCTTTAAAGTTCTAGGAATCAAAGTATGGATAGTGAGGAGAAATTGATAAAGCTTAGAATTACAAGCATATGCAATTCTAATAAAAATAAATGTGATTTTTAGCTGCCCATAGGATAAGTAAAATAGAAGAAATACAAGGAGATATATATTTTAAAGTGTAATGTAATTTAGTTTTCATAACTGTTGGCCTGGATTTAAACAGAGAGAATTTTGAAGCAGGTGTTTACATAAGAAAAACATATTTCCATGTTCCAAAAGTCTAATAAAAAATACACACTATTATAGATTTTTGGCAGGCTATGGAGATATGTATGGATTGCTTCAATAGAAAGTTAACAATTCAGAAGACTAAAGATGGGAGTAAATAAAATAAATGTGAAGATATAAAATTTGACTAATCATTCAAATTTTTAAAAGTTTGATGCAATGTTCAACAACCAAAATATGCAATAATATACTTTCTCGAAGGAATATTATACAAACACAATAGTTTTCATATTAAAAATAATTTTGTGACTATAATCTTTTTTGGAAAAATAATTACCGTGGAAGTTTTTGCTGGTTCTTTCTCAATCCTACCATGTTTCTGGTATGAAGTGAAACAAAAGCTGAAAAATAACCTGTGTATTACCTTTGATTACAAAATATTTAAACTGGAAGACTTAGGACTTAAGAAATATAATATTTCTGATTTAACAACTTGTGTTTTTCACTTAGAGTTTCTGTTTTAGTGAAAATATTTTTGACTAAATTCATTTATTCTTATGTAAATTAGGAAAGTTTGTTAGATATTTCTGTTCTCAGTAATCACTTCTAAAATAAGAGTTACTAGTTTCAAAACCACACGTCGTATTTAAAATAATCAAATTAAAAGAGTAGTCAATATATAATTTATTTCTGATTACCAAGATGCTATAGATATACTATCTCAATTGAAAAACAATTATTAGTTACATAAATACAGACTTTAATACATATGTCTGAGAGTATAGCGGTTGTGTATTTATGTAACTAATAATTGTTTTTCAATTGAGAATGGTCAAGGGCCTTAAGAAATAATTTTGTGAAGTTCCTTGTGATGATTGATCAAACACAGCTTGTGTTTTTTATCTCTTATGTCGTCATCATTTAGTCTTTGTTTCTCAGATATTACAGTCATCTTTAAATTTGCTCAGTATGGTTTGCTTTAATTACTTTATTGTCATTGGAACATTTTTAGGAAGAAAAGGCTTTAGCATGCATGTGTTAAGTGAAGCATGTCTCTATATTGTGTCTGGCTATCTTTTAAAACACCTTCAGAAAAATTTTGATAAAGACCTATGTTTTAAAAAGTCTCATATAACATGAGGCTTGTGGCAACTTCTTTTTCAGCAGTCCCTAAATTACAGGCGTTCAACCTGAATTCACTCACACCTAACAGTCTCTCACTTACTACTGTTAAACATTTGCACACAAGACCAATAAAAACATATTCTCTGTTGACATCCAGAACAAATGACAATTTCTTTAGGAAAGTTTTATCATCTTGATATAAGGAATCACCTACTGTGTCCCTAAAGAATGTTGATTATAATTTACTTTAGTGCTTAATATATCTTTTAATAAACTTTTGTTTCATGAGTTCAAGTCATTATATTTTAACTAACTTGAAGAAAAAGACTTCTTCATTTAGATATCACCTGTGGCCTATACTTAACACATTTTTAATAAATGTTCCCTTAATTTAATATGAGCTCTTTTTAATTTATTAATTTATTGAATAGAGTCACAAAGATCACAATTAAAATTTTCTTTTATAGCAGTCCAAATTGGAACTATTTGTTCTCTTAATTTGAACATTACTTTTAGAACATAATGGCATATTATGCATAACAAGGTTTACTAACTCCCATGATAAAATTCTGATATGACAACTCCATTATGAAGTAAAACTTTTATATTTTCATTATAAAACCTTGAATCTCTTTGGGCCATTATATTTTCTTGGTAATAAAATACACTTTTGTGCCAAAATAAATACTTTTCTCCAATATAAAACTTTGGTATTATGTAAAGTTACATAGGTCAAAAATTATAAAACCTAGATGATATCAGGATCATAGAAATGAAAAGCTTCACAAATTAGAAATTCCTACAACCAGAAATATGAAATATCTCCATTTTGGTTTTGAAATATTTTCATATGCATAGGCACAAGCAATAATAGAGAAAATTCACTGTCATTTTCATGCTCTAAAGAATGTTTCATAAATGCACTAAAGATGAAATTTGTAACACAATTCGTGTTTTGTTTTTTTTTGAGACAGGGTCTCGCCCTGAGCTCACTATATAGCCCAGGAAAGCCTGGAACTCAGCAATCCTCCTGCCTCTGCCTCCTGAGTGCTGGGATTACAGGCGTGAGCCACCACTCCCGGCCACAATTTGTAATTTTTATAAGGCTACTATTCAAACAATGAACATCGCAAATGTGAAAAACAATTATTCTATAGTAATTTAAAATTTAAATAGTATTTATATTTACTATACATAGCAATTTTATTATAAAGAAAAAATATGGAAAGCAAAGAAAAACAAAAATTAAAAAATCACTAAAAACAAAATAAAGGATTCATTTCTCAAGTAATTACTAATGTGTTGTACAGCTTTTTCCTATGTAAGAGCAGAACAGAAAATAACATTGCATATTTCTATTGAAGTGGCAAGAAAAGATCTTTTTACCATGTTACCTTTTCCAAATATACCCTTGCAATATAAAATGAACTTAGGGTGTTATGACACTTCTTTATAGAGAGAAAAATGGGATGCTGGCCAGGCATATCCCATACCATCCGCAATGTCCTCCACGTATTTGCTCTTCTATGAAGAAATTAGAGCCATTATTACTTTGGATAGTCACAAACAATAAATAGCAAGTCAGCTGCAGTACCAGTTTTTGAGAAGAGTGGTAGATGGTCAATGGGATTATTTCTCAGTAGGATTTTTAAAAATATAAGCTGATGCCAAATGAATCTTGGAATTATTTTTTTCTGAAATATGCTGCTGGGATTTCAATCTGGATTCTTCTGAGTCTATATAGTAACTGTGAGAATAAAGTCATTTTGAAGATGTTGGTTCTCCGTACCCAGGAACATGTCATGTCTTTCCATTTTCTGACATCTTCTTCTATCTCTTTTGTCAGAGTCCAGTAGTTTTCAGATAAGAGTTCTTTCACCTCCTTTGTTAGATTGATTCCTAGATATTTTATTTTATTGATAATAAAAAAGGGAAACAAGGCTTATGTAATTGAGGGGAGGGAGGTTGTATGGTGGGTGGAGGAATGCAGAAAAATGAGAATTAAATGATGTCATATATTGGTAGAAATTCTCAGTATTGAGTGTCATCATGATGTGTATATGCAATGTACAAATAAAGATAAAAAATAAGGTGATATATGATGAAATTCCAAAACATAGTTTTTTTTTAATTGAATTGTTTAATGGTACAATTTATATACATCTCACAAGCACATATAACATTGGGGAATTTGTACCAATATATGAAACAGTAAATTCTCATTTTTAACCATATCCCCACCCACCCACCCACACCTCCCCACCCCCTATATACGTGCTCTTTTATTTTCTTTCAGAATCATATTTATTCCTTCCTCTCATTATATCCCTAAACCAAATTTCCTTTGGAAATTCCCCATTCTACCAAGACTGTCATACTTTCTAGAGCTCATTTGCATCTACAGGTGCTCATATCAATGAAAAGATCAGGTATTTGCCTATCTGTGATCTATTGATTTCACTCATTAGCATGAGGTCCAGGTGTATCCATTTGCACATCAATGAATCAATCTTGTCATTCTTTATAGTAGAATAATACTCAATTTTATTTAAAAAAAAATCTTCTTCATCCACTCTCCAGTTGATGGGCATTTGGGTTGTTTCCAAGATTGAGCTATCACAGAGTGAGCTGCTATGAACAAGGGTGTACATCGCTCTTTCCGTGATTTTTAAAAAATTATTTTGTGTATATTCCTACCAGGGGGATAACAGGGTCAAATGAGACCCCCAGTCCTAGTTTTCTGAGAAATCTCCACATAGATCTCCACAGTGGTTGCACAAGTCTGCAATCCCACCACAGTGGAGAAGGATTCCTTTTTCCCCACAGCCTTGCCAGCATTTATTATTGGTTGATTTTGTAATAGTGGCCATTCATTGTGGAGTGAGATGAAATCTCAGTGTTGTTTTCATTTGAATCTCTCAAATGACCAGTGATGTTGAACATTTCTTCATATGCTTCTTAGCTGCTGTGACTTCTGCCTCTGAGAAGTGTGTGTTCATTTCAGAAGCCCATTTTTGAATTGGGTCTTTAAACTTGGAGAGGCTGATCTGTTTAAGTTCTTTATATATTGTAGATAATAGCCCTTTGTCTGATAAATAGTTAGTAAAGATTTTTTCCCATGTTGTTGGTTGTCTTTTAGCAGTGCCAGTGACTTCTTTTGCTGTGCATAAACTTTTCAGTAGGATGAGATCCCATTTGTTGATTCTTTCGGCTAGTTCTTGTGCTATAGAGGTTTTATTCATAAAGTCTCTGCCTAAGCCATTGTCTCCAAGAGTTTTACCTAACCTGTTTTCCAGCAGGCTTATTATTTCTGTTTTAATGATTAAGTCTCATATGCATTGTGAGTTTAGCTTTGTGCATGGTGAAAGAGATGGGTCTAACTTTAGCTTTTGGCAGGTTAAAGCCCAGTTTTTCCAGGACCATTTGTTAAAGAGTTTGTCTTTCGTCCATTGAGGATGTGTGGCTCCTTTGTCAAAGATAAGGTGGCTTAGTGTATCTGGGGTTGTTTCTGCATCTTCTAATCTATTCCACTGGTCTTTGGGTCTGCTACTTTGCCAGTAGCTTGCAGTTTTTTTTTTTTATCACAGTGGCTTTATAGTAGTGTTTTCAATTGGGGATTGTAATACCCCCTGCCATGTCGTGGTTGCTTAGCATTGCTTTTGCTATTCTAGGTTTCTTCTAGTTCCAGATGAGTTTTTGTATTATTTTCTCTAGGTCTGTAAAGTATAGCGTGGGAATTTCAATTGGAATTGCATTGAATATGTATAGTAGTTGTGGGAGTATAGCCATTTTGGCGATGTTGGTTCTCCCTGCCCAGGAACAAGGGATATCTTTCCACTTTCTGATTTCCTTTTCTGTCTTGTTTTTTAGAGTCCTATAGTTTTCAGACTAGAGGTCTTTCATTTCCCTTGTTAGGTTGATTCCTAGATATTTCATTTTTCTGGGTGCTACTGTGAAAGGGATTGCCTCCCCAATTTCTCTTTCAGTGAATCTGTTGTTTGTGTAGACAAAGGCTGTTGATTTTGGAGCACTCATCTTGAATCCCGCAGCACTACTAAATTTCGTAATTAAGTCTAGTAGTCTTTTGGTTGAGTTTTTACAAAACTCTAGATAGAGTATCATATCATCAGCAAATAATGACAGTTTAACTTCTTCCTTTCCTATCTTTATTCCTTTTATATTTTTGTTTTGCCTGATTGCTATGGCTAGTGTTTCCAGCACTATATTGAACAAGAGTGGTGACAAAGGGCATCCTTCTCTCCTTCCAGATCATCTGTAAAAAGATTCCATTTCTGCTCATTAAGTATGATTCTGGCTGTTGGTTTCTCATAAATAGCTTGTATTAAATTGAGATAAAGTCCATTGATTCCAATTCTCTGTAGGTTTTTGATCATAAATGGGTGTTGGATTTTGTCAAATGCTTTTTCTGCATCTATTGAGATAATCATATGGTTTTTGCCCATAAGTCTGTTAATTTAGTGTATTACATTGATTGATTTACGTATGTTGAACCAGCCTTGCATCCCTGGGATAAATCCGACTTGATCAGGTTGTATGATTTTCTTGATAACTCTCTGTATTCTGTTTGCCCATATTTTATTGAGGATTTTTGCATCAATGGTCACTAGAGAGATTGGCCTGAGGTTTTCTTTTTTGGTGGGATCATTCCCTGCCTTTGCAATCAAGGTGATGGTTGCTTCAAGGAATGATTTGGGGAGTACTGCTTCCCTTTTAATTTCATTAAAGAGATTGAGAAGTACTGGTATTAACTCTTCTTTAAAAGTTTTGTAGAATTCAGCAGTGAAGCCTTCAGGACCAGGGCTTTTCTTTGTTCGTAGATTTTTTATTACATTTTCAATTTCCTACATTGATATCAGGTTGTTTAACATTTTTATATCCTCTTCATTCAGCTTTGGAAGTTCATATGTGTCCAGGAATCTATCCATTTCTTCTAGGTTTTCCATCTTCTTGGAGTATAGATTTTCAAAGTACATGTTTATGATCCTTTGGACTTCTTCTGGATCTGTACTAATTTCCCCATTTTCATTCCTTATAGCATGGATTTGAGCCTTTTCCTTCCTTTGTTTGAAAAGTTTGGCTAAGGCTCTGTCAGTCTTATTTATCCTTTCAAAGAACCAACTCTTTGATTCATTAATTCTTTGTATTTTTCTCTTTGTCTACCTTGCATTAATTTCTGCTCTGATCCTTATAATTTCCTCTCTAGTATATGCTTTGGGTTTGTTTTGCTCCTCTTTTTCTAATTGTCTGAGGTTCATCATTAGATTCTTTATTTCAGTTTGCTCTATTTTCAGAGTGTATACATTCACTGCTATGAATTTCCCTTGCAGACCTGCTTTCATTGTGTCCCATAACTTCCTGTATGTTGTGCTAGGGTTGTCATTTAATTGTAGAAACTGTTTAGTTTCTTCTTCAATTCCTTTTATGGCCCATTGGTTGGTTAACAGAGTGTTGTTCAATTTCCATGTGTTTGTGAGGATCTTGGAATTTCTTTTGGTATTCCCCTCCAGTTTCAAGGCACTACGGTCTGTAAGTATGCAGGGGATAACTTCGATTCCTTTGCATTTACGTAAGCTTGTTCTGTGTACTAGAATTTGATCTATTTTGGAGAATGATTCATGAGCAGCTGAGAAGAAGGTATATTCTCAATTTGAAGGGTAAAAATTTCTGTAGGCATCTAGTAAGTCCATTTGCTCAAAAGTTTGATTTAGTTCAAGTATTTCCTTACTGATTCTTTGTCCAGTTGATCTGTCAATTTGTGACAGTGGAGTATTAAAG
>PVIC010052516.1:0-12180 GCA_004025085.1 Thryonomys swinderianus | reverse complement strand
TGGGTGGGGGTGAGCTACGATTCGGACCTGTGCTATCCCCGGAGCTCTACCCTGTGTTGGGGCAGTTCTGCACTACACGCTCAGAAGGCGAAAAGGAAACGGAACCGCGCGGTGCGGCCCTGCAAGGCGCCCGGGCGCGCAGCTGCTGGAGCCCGCTCTGAGAGGCCGGCTGCTGGCGGAGGGCGACGGAGGCAGCTCGCGGCTCCTGCTGAGCGGAAGGAGACCTTTCCGCCTGGTGCTCCGACCACGCTCTCGGGGAGGCGCGTGCCCAAAACACCAGGGGGTTTTAGGCGTAGAGAAATGTGGTGTCAGGTTTACACTATGGAGGCAGCTCTGTCAGGGCACTGTTACAAGGAAGAAGTAGAGTAGGCGCACTGATCTGTGCCGTCTTAACCGGGGGAGGGAGGGCCCGGCCTGAGCTAGATAGAGCCTGGCCTTCCGAGGTGCTCAGCGAAGAATTCTTCGCCCCATGGCGGCTCTGCATTTTCTCCCTGTGCCACCGCCCCAGGGAGCCTCCCACGACTGTGGAGGGTGTGCCCACGGCCACGCACGGCCCATGCCAGTTGGTGGCAGGTATCACTGATGCCCAGGCCTCTCCGCCCGGCGGACTGTGACCGGAGGCTGGCTGCCTTTGAGCCACCGCGACCTCGCCCGAGGGCGGATGGGCAGGTGCCTGCAGGGCCTTCCCGAAAGAGGCCCACAGAGCCCTCTGGGGATTCGGGGAGAGGAAAGTGTGTCGTGTCTGGAGATACTGGTGCTCCCCGGGTGGGTGATGACTGTGATCCTGGACCCCAGTGCTTTTCACATTCCTCTGAGAAGTTGTGTAAAGTGATTGACCTTTTATCCTCAAAGAGAAGATACACATCCAAACAAATCCTTGTAGTTTTAGGAAGTTCATGAAGCTCGCAGGACTTGAGGACGGAAGGCTTGGTAATACAGATTCCTCCCAAAAGTCTTTCACTATTTGCATTAGCAACATGTGTCTGCTTCTGGCCCAGCGGGTGGAGTCGGAGGAGGAAAGAGATTTCCCAATGATCGTTCTTCTTCCTGTCGAGTTCTGCGGACTAAACGGCAGTCTTTGATCTGTGGCGGGAATCTGAAGACTTCTATCGGAAGACACAGACTCTGTCACAATTTGGGCTTCTGCGTGTGAAGGAGGATCGATGACTCGAAGAAGTCATGGAATCAGAAAACATCAGAGTGGGGGGGGACGACAAACATTTTGATGGTGACCGAGAGCAAGAAATACATTTTCTGTCTTCACTCGGTGCACTGTACACAATGGAAACAGGAGTTGAGCGAAATAGTAGAAAGGGCTGTGTGTATTCTGATTCTTCTATTCTATGAGTGCCGCATTAGTTCTGAGCCACTAAATTTATGAGTTATATCCATTATACGCACAATCGGTGATGTACACGAGTGGTTTTAAATGTAAATTCTTGGTATTTTCTGTTGAGCTGTCGCAGGGCTGCCTGGGGTGGGGCTGGGCTGAGCCAGACCTCACTGTCAGAGCAGCTCTGGTATGTGGTGGGATAGCCTGGGATTCTGTAAAACATTCTGTTTTACAATCCTTGAAAACTACTTCGTGCATCTCACACTTAAATATGCGAAGTTTCAATCCAGGATGAGGTGAGTTACTCAAGTTGGGCAAGTAGGTTTGGGAAATATTGACACACAGAACCAGTGGTTCTACAACTGATGGTGTACGTGTGGCCGTGGCTGGTGTTTTCTTCTGCTATCCATCCAGCCAGCCTATATTTTCTTTGCATGTGGCAACTACTTTCCTGGTCGTAGGTCTTTCGGTGGTAGAGTGGCCTAAACCTTCATGCTTAAAGGCTTGGACCATTTGTAGTCCTGTCTCGGTTGGGATGTTGTAGTTTTCCACTGACCTTAGCTGTAGGGCATAGTAATACTAAGCGATATTCTGAGGGACCTCGTGTGCTCCGTATATTCTTTTTCTTACATTCACTATGGAGCAGTAGTGCAATTTAATAGTCTAGATCAACCACTCACATTAACACCTTAACTTCCTCTTTGGCCTGTGACTCAGAGCCATGAGGATCCCAAAGTGGCCGGACAGCAGCTTGAACTTCCAGTTCGGTGAGGTCGTGGTTGTGTCTCTTGATGGAAGCATTCCTCTCTCTGGAACTAAGACTATAGGCCCCCAGAGCAAAGTCTTGGGAGCAGGAGACAAAGATTTTGTTAACCGGCACTCCTACTCCCACACCTTGATTCCTGGGCCTATGAATCCTGGCTTTGGGAGGGAGAAATGGCACCATGGATTGGATCCAGAACATACATAGTCTTCTGGAGGAATCTGCCCCAGCCCTGAACTTCAATGCCACCCAGCTGGCACTCTAAATAAATGAATCTTCAAAGACTGTTCTGTTGTTCATCAGCCAGCTGCTTCAGGGTGATGGGAAACGTGGTAAAACCAGTGAATCCATGAGCATGGACATGTCGCCACAGTTCTTTCACCAGGAAGCTAGTTCCTTAGTCAGAAGCAATGCTCTGTGGAATACCGTGACAGTGGACACATTTCTGTAAGTCCACAGATGGTAATTTTGGCATGAGGACTGCATTCAGAGAAGCCAAATTCATATCCAGAGTAAATGTCCAGTTTTAAAAGGACAAAACACTGCCCTTTCCGTGACACAAACCATAGTCAGCTTGCCACCAAGGACCAGCTCATCACACTGGAGGGTGGTTCCATGTTGGGGTTCAATATTGGTCTTTGGAGTTGGCTTACCGAGGATTCAGCAGTCATAGCCAGATGATATTCGTGACTTCAAGTCCATGTTGCTGAGTTCATACATAACTGCTTCCAAGATACCATGACACTTTGTTTCTGAGCTCACTGGGTAATGACAGTAGGTGCTTGGGAGAGAAGGTAACTGGATCTAAAGGACTGATGATCATATGCGCTTATTAAACTCTTCACTGACGTCTTCCTTTGCAGAGCATTTACATGAGGCACAAATATTTTCAAATTTTTTGCTTATTTAGAGAGATCAAGGTTCTCCCTAGGGCCATGAACTTAACTTTTTCTACAATCCTCATCGCAAATCATATTAGACAAGACCAAATCAAATTTCTCCATAAGGTCAGCATCGAACCTAACACTGAATTTGATTCAGTCCTCATCCAACTCAGTTTACGACAAGAATCCTGAAAAGAATTATGTTTGTGAACTGACATACCCATGTATTCACGTACCTTCTCAGATTTCTTTTTCATCAGTATTCCAAGCATTTTTTTTTTTTTACAAGTTCCTGACATCCAGACAGACCATTGACTCTAGCCTGTGAGTCAGTATATACTTGTACACCTGGCCATTTCTCATTTCAAGCAGGTGCCCTTCCCAAAGTCCTGCCCACGGCGGGGACTTTTCCCTCACCACTGTCCTTTGGGAATGTCCCAGAGAAGGATGATAGCATTCAGATGTCCGCTTTTGGGTGGACATGCAGAGCCATCTGTAAGCCTGGCCTGGGTTTTCTCTTCTGCTGTCATCTGGTCACAGAGAACTCCCATAAAGTCACACATAGGCAGCCTGGGAGAGACAAGGCAGAGTAATGAGGCACTTGTGCCATTTCTTCATAAAACTTGTACCCTTGGGGCCGCTGAGGCTGGATCACACATACCACTAAAGTTGAGTGGTGCGGTGTTACTGTTTATCTCCAACTATGGGACTTGTGGGTCAGACACCACTTAGTTCATGATACCGAAAATGAATTATGGAATTAGAGCAGTACCTTGGTTCAGGAGTGCTTTCCTTTGTAAACAGTGTGATTCACAAACAGAAGTGTTTGGTAAAATTTTGTTTTTGTTTGCAAACTCTGCTTCGGGTGACAGACACAAGTGCAGCCATCTTTCCTGCATTAACATGAACATGGCCATCTTTTCCAGAATCGTAGAGTGAATTAAGTTCACGAACTAAGGCACCACAGTACCTAATCTCACCAATCTCTTTCCTCCTCTTTAACATACCGATAGTTTCTCCCACATAGAGTTGCTGGGGTGTTGAAATCCTTGGTACCCAACACGTGGTTCTAGAGCCTTGGGCGTAGGAAGCTCCTGGCAGCTTGCCAGAGAAGCAGAATCCCAAACCACGTCCTAGAGTTACTGAATCAGAAGCTGTACTTAAAAATTCCCAGGTGATGGTGGCTCACGCCTGTCATCCCAGCACTCGGGAGGCAGAGGCAGGAGGATTGCTGAGTTCGCGGCGGCTTGCCTGGGCACCATAGTGAGCTCAGGGCCAGCCTAAACTACAAAGGGAGACCCTGTCTCAAAAGCAAAAAAAAAAAAAAAAAAATTCCCAGGTGATTTGTAGGTGTACTGAAATTTGAAAGGAATTAGGTGAAATGGAATCCTGCTGGTGCAGCGCTTATCATAGTACTTAATATTGAGCTTTATTGCTGTTAATCTCTGTCTTCCACACCACACCCTCAGTCTCAGATCAGGACTCTGTCCCGCTCATCTTTATGTCCCTCGCACCTAAAGCAGTGCCTGGACGATAGGGCCCACTCAGATTTATATAGTGATTGAAAGTCTGTTAGATGAATACATAAAAGAGAGTAGAGAGAGGAGAGTGCTTCCTTTCTGAATATAGCTGGAGATGTTTTTTTCTGTACAGAGTCCTGGTATCTGACCCACAGCTACTTCTCCTTCAAGCTATTATCAAAGATCTTCACACAATACCCTCTTCTTTTTTGTCTTAAGCACAGGCACATTTAATTGAGAAACTTTGTGAGCGTCTTCTCTGTGTGAGTCTGGTGTTACACACAGTCAGGCAAACGAAGATGAATAAGACACAGTCCCCGCCCTCTGCCAGTGTGTGTGTTCTGTCACGAATCTCTTGTAATACACTCATTTCACCCTTATCTTGGCTTGGAAGATAAGGAGAGAACGGAGACATATGGGGTTTGTTGGCACACTGGAGCTGAGTTATGAATACTGTCAGTGACACGGGAACCACGGGACTCAGGCAGAGAAAACAAGCTTTAATAAAAGGTCCAGGTTTTAGACACCTTCTCCTCCTCCACATCCGCTCTCCATGAGCCACTTTCCTCTAGAATAAGCTTTCCTGCAGCAAATAGCCTTCAAGGTCAGGAAAACACATCCTCCCAGCACAGTCTCTCTTTGTCAGTGTGGAGGACTGCACATATTTGCTGCTTTTATTTTTGCTCTTTGCAGACAGTTCTTTCTTAGAATAGGTAAGCCATCTGCTGGCACACTGTTCCTGCTCCTCTGTGCAAACACATCCCCTCCTTCCCCACAGTGCCCACTGGAGTGGGCGAGAGCGGGCTTCCTAGCCCTCTTCACTCCCTGCCCAAGGCCTTACGTTATTGGAACTCATCCAGACTCTGTGCATGTGCAAAATAACTTTCTTCTCTTGACTAATCTATTTGAAATATTTCTTCCTCCCTGAAGTACGTAGTTCTACCACATTCTTACTTTTCATTAAGCATGCTTGATTTCCTTGCTGGGGCATTTAAGGAGATTCAGGGAAGGACTGGACCAATTCTAACTATCCAGATGGTATCCCTGACCGTGGTTAGGGAAGAAGGGGTAAAGTCTCCATCTAGCTGCTTTGAGCTGAGGAGGGTTGGTAAAGGGGAGACTGCAGTCAGGGGTCTTCTCTGAACAGCTAATCTGACAGGTCTCGAATAGAAGTTATGTTGTAGTTTAGTAGTGATGAGCTCCCTTTTAAGGTCAGTTTAGTGGGTCCCTGTGAAAGGAGTCTGGCACATTTGCCATTGGCTCCATCTGCATGACCACTTGGAGTTTGGCAGCCTCTAAACAAGAATAAGAAATTTCCAAAGCATGGACAATCAAAGCACAAGCTCTAGAAGAGAAAGGCAGGTTGGGGAAGGGCCACATCCAGACTGTGTTCTCTAGCACCGGGGGTTCAGGGCGCCAGTCCTCATTCTGAGGGTGCAAACTTAGTTTTGCACTTCTGTACCACCATTCATCGGGGAAGCTCAGGGATTCCCACATGTGGGCTCAGTCAGTGCATTGTGGTGAGTTACTATGCATGGTTACTCTTTGTAGTTGAAGATGGGCTCCCGCCTGGTAGATAAAGGTAGATTTTGTACAAGTTCCAGCTCATGATTGCAATCTACACCCAGATGTCCCATAGTACCTCAAATACAAGTGTCTCCAACACTCCTGTCTCTTCTCTAGATTTTGGTCTTGGTTGCTGACACAGCCACATGTACAACTGATGAAGTCACCTGGATCTTTAGCATTTAGCCCAGTGCTTGGCGCAAGAGAGGTACTCAGTAACTGTTACAGGATCAATATGTGAATGACCTTATTTTAACCTTCACTCTCAGTCCCCATAAGGAATCAAATGTGTGTATTAATCAGTTCAACAAATCTTTACTGAGCGTTTATAAGCCAGGCGCACGAAGTTCTAGGGAATGGTGGTCAACAAAAATCCTTGCCTTTCTGGAACATACATCCTAGTGAGTGGAGACAGATAAATATATCAGTCAGCTTTCCGTCACTGTGAAAATGTACCTGGGACCATGAATTTGAAAATAGAAGAGTTTGATTTTGGCTCACAGTTTTAAAGATTTCACTCCATGGTTAGTTAAGGCTCAACATACATCATGGTAGGAGTATGTGGTAGATTAAGATATTCACCTCAGGATGACAAAGAAGAGATGGAGGAAGGGAGGGGGGAGGGAAACAGAGAGAGAGAGAGAGAGGAGAGAGAGAGAGAGAGAGAGAGAGAGAGAGAGAGAGAGAGAGAGAGAGAGAGAGAGAGAGAGAGAGAGAGAGAGAGAGAGAGAGAGAGAGAGAGAGAGGAGAGAGGAGAGAGAGGCACTAAGTTCCCAGTATCTGCTTCAAGGCCATGCTCCCTTTACCTGCTTCTCCTATAAGCCTTTACCTCTTTAAAAGTCCCACCACCTTCCAGTAGTGCCTCAGACTAATGACTATTTACAGTGGGGACACTGGGGAAACACATCAACACCACAGTAATGATAAGCCAAGTAAATAAGCAAAGTATACAGTGTTTTAGATGACAGTAAATGCCGGGGAATTCAAGTAAGCCCAGGGATGAAGACACCGTTGGAGCTGGTGCTCAGCTCTGAGGAAGGAAGTCAGGGAAGGGCTCCCTGAGAAAGGGACGTCGATTGGAGACGAGGAGATCAGGCGGTGAGCCCTGTTGACGCTGGAGAAGATCCTTGAGAGGAGGGAGGATAAGTAGGGCTGGAGTGAGAACGCCAAGTCCGAAGGCCCTGAGGTGGAAACACTCAACGTGTTCAAGACCTGGAAAGGAGGCCAGGGTGGCTGCAGCGGTGTGAGCAGTGGGAAAGAGAAAGGGGACAGCAGACATGGTGTAGGCCACGTAGACACTTGGAATGTCTGTGTGTTTACTTTGGGGTGGAAAGCCCCGAGGAGATTGGGTGCAGTGACCTGACTCCGATCATGTTTAAAATAGGACCATTCTGTTGTTCCGACAACAGATAGGGCCTGGGGTGGAGGTGGGGAAGCAGTAGGAGAATTCGGGTGGAAGCAGGGACTTCAGTTGGGAGACCAAAGAAATTCTGAGGGTAAACTCACCAGAATATGGTGTGAGATACATATGAGAAAAATAAATTCGAGATGATGTGAGCAGCTAGAAGGACAGAGCTTGTCAGCTCAAGTGCGGCGGGTGAAGCAGGAGGCTTGTGATGGGAGATCCAGAGCTCTGTGTTGAAGAAGGGAGCAGTGGTCTTGGGACAGACAACAATGAGAAGTGGAGACGTGGAGCTGGGCTGTAGGAAGAAGCTGGATCAGAATGTCAGGTGTTTACGAGCCACTCAGGGAGTCATAAGGAGCTCTATGGGCCCAGAGAGCGGAGCACTGGGACGCTCAGTGTTTAGCGCTGGGGATAAGAGGGCACTGAGAAGGAACAGCCAGGAGCAGAAGAGGTGCGATCAAAAAGTACGATGAATATTTAGTTTTTTAAAAATGTTCATTATAGTAAGAGACTCATTGCTACGAATCTCCCTCAACATACTCCTCCTCTCTTCGAACACACTTGTTCCACCGATCTCGCAATTCTCTAGAGCAACCCGGCAAATCTCTCACAAACGTGCACTCGCTTGGTGGTAGTGTCATGCGGGCCTCCATGTCCTGAGCTGATTCAAAACATTTAGCTTTCAGGACCATTTCCGAGTGGAGTAGCTGGAAGCTGAGTAAGAGAGAAGAGTGGACGGAATGATGTGTTTGCAAACTCGCCTTTCCCTTGTTCGCGCTCAGCAGAAGCACCCACAGTTTTACGTATCATACCTCAAAAAACATGAAAGAGGACTGCCAGAGCTACTTCAGGAAGTGGCACAGATGATTGGGATGTGTGTGTAGAACAAGGGGGAATACTTTGAGGGGGACTAATGGCATTATGTCTTCTACTGTGATAAATTGTTTAAAAAACTTAAACACTCACCGCACGCTTTGATCACATTCTTGTGAGAGAAAATGTCATCACTAGAAGCCAAGTGAAGAAAGTGTTTCAAGGAGAAATGACTGTCACCTGATATTATTGGGCCACGTAAGACTGGCATTTGGGGGAGGCATCACAACAGGGAGGTCTCTAGTGTTTCTTTTTTTTAAAAAGTTTTATTTATTACATATACACATTACAATTATGCTCAACATTGAGAACATGTACCAGTATATGACATGACTTAATTCTTATTTTTCCCCTTCTCCTACCCACCCTACAACCCATACCCCTATATGCACAAGTTCTGTTTCCTTTTTTTTACCATCAATTTTTTTTCTTTACCCTCATGACTTACCCTTAGGGTACTTACCCATTTCCCTTTGAATATTTACTATTTCACAATACCTACCATGGATTCTAGAACTCATTTACAACTTCAGTTTCTCATACCAGAGAAAGATTGATATTTACATATCTGTGATCTACTTATTTCACTTATGAGTATGTCCTTAAGGAACATCCATTTGAGTATAAATCAGTCCATCTCATCATTCTATATGGCAGAGCAATACTCCATTTTATAAAACCACATTTTCTTTGTCCAGCACATCTTCTTTATCTAGAGTTGATGGGCATTTGTATTGTTTCCAAGATTTAGCTATCACGAACCAACCTGCTATAAACATGGGTGCACATATGTCGCTGTGATATGAATCTTGTAATTCTTTTGGGTATATCCCCAGCAGGGGAATAGCAGGGTCAAATGGGACCTCTAATCCTAGTTTTTGAGGAATCCCCACACTGATCTCCATAATGGTTGTACCAGTGTACATTCCCACCAACAGTGGAGAAGAGTTCCATTTTCTTCACAACCGTGCCAGCATTTGTTGCTGGCTAATATCAAAATAGTAGCTATTCTTTGTGGAGTTAGATGAAATCTCAGTGTTGTTTTCATCTGTATCTCTTGAATGACCAGTGACATTGAGCATTTTTTCATATACTTCTTAGCTGCTTTTACATTTTCCTCTGAAAAGTGTCTGTTCATTTCAGATGCCCATTTTTGGATTGGGTCTTTAAATTTGAAAGGGGGCTGATTTTTTAAGCTCTTTATATATTCTAGATAGTAGCCCTTTTTCTGAGAAACAGCTACTAAAGATTTTTTCCCATATTGTTGGTTGCCTTTTTGCTCTGTCAGTGGTTTCTTTTGCTGTGCAGAAGCTTTTCAATAAGATGAAATCCCATTTGTTGATTTCTTCTGCTAGTTCTTATGCTATAGAGGTTTTGTTCATAAAGTCTTTCCCTAAGCCAGTGTTTCCAAGAGTACTACCTAACCTGTTTTGGAGCAGGTGTAGAGTTTCTGTTTTAATATATAGGTCTCTAATCCACTTTGATTTTTAGTTTAGTACATGGTGAAAGAGATGGGTCTAGCTCCAGTCTTTGGTAGGTTGAAGCCCAGTTTTTCTACTACTATTTGTTAAAGAGGCTATCTTCCCTCTATTGAGGATGTCATTTGGCTCCTTTGTCAAAGATAAGGTGTCTTAGTGTATCTGGAGTTTTTTCTGGATCTTCTAATCTATTCCACTGATCCTTGGGTCTGTTTCTTTGCCAGTGCCATGCAGTTTTTATCGCAGTGGCTTTATAGTATAGTTTCAAATTGGAGATAGTGATACTCCCAGCCATGTCCTTGTTTCCTAGAATTGCTTTTGCTATTCTAGGTCTCTTGTCATTCCAGATGAATTTTTGAATGATTTTCTGTAGATCTGTGAAATATGCTGTTGGGATTTCAATCGAGATTGCATTGAATCTATAGAGTAGTTTTGGGAGTATGGCCATTTGAACAATGTTGGTTCTTCCTACCTAGGAACAAGGGATATCTTTTTATTTTCTGATATCCTCTTCACTAGTTATTCTGATATGAGCATCTTTGGTGGCTTGGCAGAGTATATTCAAGAGCAAATGGAGGAGACATATTGGAAACAGGAGGTATCAATAACAAGTTAACAATTGTTAACATTGTTAACAAGTTTGACATCAGTACTGAAATCTAGTCCATCCTAATTTCAAATTCCATGACTGAGTTAACTACACTTTTCCCTACCTGTTCCTGAGGTCTGTTCAGTTCTCCCCCACAGTATTGCTACTGGTCCCCCACCTCAGGTCTATGACACTCAGGCCCTTCGTTATTTGGCTTAAAGAAACAGGTTTAGCTCCTAATCATCTCTGTTCTTCACCTCATTCCCAAACTGGATGCATTTCTTCTTGTGCTGAGAGTGCTCAAGCTTCTGTACCTTATGTATTGTCTTCTGTACCTTATGTATTGTCTTCTGTACCTTATGTATTATGTGGCAAAACATTCCAACTGTAACCGTTTGATCCCAGGGAGTTTCTAGTCATCTTTCAAGATACAGTTCAGTAAATGGTCCCTGTCTCCTCTGGCTGATTCAGAAAGCTCCTTTCTCTGTGCCAGCATGCTACAACTTGACCACAATAGTCACTAAAAGGTAAAGGACTGATCATGAAAGCTAGTATTTTTGAAAGATTACTATGTGCCTTATGAATAGCACTTTGTCTGCTTTTAAACAGCCTATGAAATCATTTCTACACTTATCCTTCCCTTAACAGAAGTGAGTCTTAGAGAAGTCAGAAAATTCGATTACAGTTACATTAACAAGTTTGACATCAGTACTGAAGTCTAGTCCATCCTAATTTCAAATTCCACGCTTGAGTTGACTACCCCAAACTCCTGTCCCCAAGACAGGGACTGCAATGAAATCTCTATGGCTTTGATGCATTGTTTCTCAAAGTGGAAAAACTTCATGAGACAAAGTCAACACTTCAGTCTGGCATTACCCATGAGGCTTTCGGCCACAAGGAAGACGGCGTCCACATTGTCCAACACGCAGCCAAAAGCCATAAGTTGCCATTCAGTATCAGAACTTTGGCTGGTGTCATTAAGCAACTGAGATTTAATTTTAATGTTTTAATTTAAATAACTACATATGCCTAGTGGTTGCCATACTGGGCGGTACAGCTCTAGAGAACCAGTTTGTGATAACTTTGTGAATACAAAGCATTCCGAGAAAGTCACTGAAAAGTTTTTATTTTCTTACCTTGTCTATAAGTCTACCTATGATAAATTTGATGAATGTAAAACACCCTCAAGTTTCAGATATCTTATTCTTTTATGCTTTACTAAAAACATACTTTCAGTTATAATGGTAAGATATCATTGATTGTTGGAAACATCCCAATTATGTCTATTTTTTATGTTGGGCAAAAGTCATCTTAATTTTACAGTCAGTGAAAGATAGTATCTTAATTAATTTGGTGACTTCCAGAAAATTTCTAGGAGTTTTAAATGTCAATTTTTTTCTGTTAATTTATAGTATTACTTAAATCACTATTATCATAATGAAGACTGGGCAGCATCATTTATGGTTTAGCTTTCTTTTTAAAAGTTAAATATCCAGCTGGGTGTGGTGGCTCATGCCTGTCATCCCAGCACTCTGGAGGCAGAGGCAGGAGGATTGCTGAGTTCCAGGCTTGCCTGGGCTACATTCTGAGCTCAGAGCCAGCCTGAACTACAAAATGAAACCCTGTCTCAAAAAAAAAAAGTTAAATATCGGGCAGAAGGAATTAAAGTAACAACCAAACATATTTAAAGTTTGTTCCTAACATGGTCAAGAATATATATGTGTGTGCCGGAGGGTGACACGCCCACCAACAATCAACACCGCATACCA
>PVIC010052515.1:0-12148 GCA_004025085.1 Thryonomys swinderianus | reverse complement strand
AAAAAAAAAAAAAAAAAAAAAACACATTTTCCTCCTTTTTAGTATTCGCTTATGGAATATGCTATACATTTTATCCATCTGTTTGTTGATGAACATGTAAGTTAATTCTATATTTTTCCAGTTTTGGAAATGTTACAATGAATATGAAACATAAATTATCTCTTCAAAATATTGATTTCACAGCCCTTGTGACTGGTCCCTGTGACTTTTGGGCTGGATTATTAACTTGATTGGTTTGGGAGCTACCCAGATTAGTAAAGCACATATCTGGGTATGTCTGGGGGGTCATGAAGGTCTGACACTGGGGATCTAGTTCTAGTTCTTGGTCCTTTCCTCTCTTGTGCTAATCCTGTCTCTTGTTCCCAGACCACCATGAGCTAAGGAGCTTTCTCCACCACCACTTTCTGCCATGATCATTGCTGTGAGTCTACTTGATCCTGTGGTTTACAAGCCTTTGGTCTGTAGGATGAGTTCAGAGAGCTTTAGAAATACAGGCTGAAGAAGCCCTAGCATGCTGTCAGTAGAGTCTGAAGGGTGGTCTGATCAGAGCTGAGAAGACCGGAATGTGGACAGGAATATGGACAGTAAAAATTACTGAAAAGGTTTTAGGTGGGAATAAGGTCATCACTTGCAATTGGACTAGAAGCCTTATCTGCTACATTCTGGCCATATCATGGGATTTTGTAAGACACTAAGTTTAAGGGTGATGGACTAATTGACCTGTCAGCAGAAATTTCAAGGTAGGCCAAGTTCAGGCTGTGGTATTGATATTGCTGGTTACTTTTAACCAGCTTTATAATGAGAATTAAGGACAAAAAGTATAGCAGAAAAATTGAAATTTTGACCCAAAAAGTCAGAAGAGGTGTGGTTACTAAACAGATAAACGTTGTTAAAATGAAATCAAGTGCTTTGTATAGGGAAAAGAAGGTGCTGTGAAACCATCACAAGAATCAGCAAGACCCAACTGCAAGCTCAAAGGTGTAATATTCTCAAATCATCTTTAAAAAGAGATCTCTAGGCCACTGCTCAAGAAGAGCCTTCTGGAGTATTGAATCAGCCAAACTAATTCCAGTATCCTCAACCATCCAGTCACTGAGAGGCTTGGTTTGGTTTGTCACTGTTTTACTATATGTGTTCATAGTATATAACATTTACATTTTTGTGGGGAATTAGTACACGTACATAATACACATTAATTCCTTTTTTAACCCTGTCTCCTACTTTCCCCACTCCACCATCTCTTCATCCTATTCCATTTCTTGTGTGTGTTTGAATAATGTTTACATGCCCTGTATGGAGTTGTTACATATACATAACACATCTTGACTCTTTTTATTCATCCTCTATCCCTTCTCTCCCTTTCCCCTCCCTCCATCCCTTTATCGCTTTCCCCTATAAGATCTATCTCCTTATTTCCTATTATCTGTCCTTTATTTTGCACTTTATTTATATTTTGAGTTTCTCATATAAGAGAAACCATATGATACTAACATTTGTGTGTCTGCTTTATTTCACTTAACATTACAGTCTCAAGCTACATCAGTTGTCCTACAAATGATTTGAGAGATAACTCGGGAAGAGACCCGGGTGCCACCTGATTCCGCTGCACAGGGCTGAGGCCTGCTGACCAGCCCGCTCCACCCTGAGGACTCAGGTACAGACCTGGGTGCCATCCCCACCATGGAGGATTGAGGCCCTCCGGCCAGCCCCCACACCACCCTAGAGCTGCATTGTGAGGACCCAGGCCCAAGAGGAGCCTGAGCCAATTCCTGTGTCCCTCCACACCGGAGCTGCACTGAGAGACCAGGCAAGATTAAAAAAAAAAAAAAAAGGGCATCTAGCTTCTATTTTGCCATCTACTCCTAGATCCCGCTATTCACCTCTTATCCCAACATCCTCTCCTATCTTCCTGTCAGAAGCAATACCCAGAAGTAAAAGACTCTTAGGCTGCCCTATTTCTTCTGTACTACTATAAGACAGTGAGCAAAGTCTCCAGTGGTCTTACAGCATACAGTTATATAGGCCCCTTTATATTATGTTACCCACTGGCATATGTGAGGTTCTCAGGTCTAGGTGATATTCATAAATCTGCTAACCTTACTTCATTCTCCTCCTGTCTCCCTACCTCCCTGATTCCCCAGTGACCTTTTATCCCCAAAGGGTTCTGGGGGTACATTTACGATCTACACATTGTATACTCATTGCTGATCAATTCTAAATTTTGGCATATGGACACAGAGGTAACTCATGAGCTCAAAGTCTTCAGAATAGAAATTAACAAAACTTTTTATTTTATTTACTGTGTTTAATGCTGATATTGGCACTGATTGTATTAGGGTAACAAAGATGATGTGATTGTTCTGCTCAAATACCTCCCATGATGTGTCAGAACTGAGAACTCAAAAGGATCATTACAGATTCAAGGAGGATACCCCAGGAACGTGCCATATCCAAAGAACCCCAGATAATAGAAAGAAAGGGGACTGCAACAAACACAGCCCTGTCATCAGGCAAAGAATCAAATACCATTAGTAACAACAAAAAAGTAGAAATGAGAAAATATATAAAAAGCCAGACACAAAGATCACCACCATGGGAAAATTCAGAGAAAAGGGAAATAGGGCAAACTGAAACTCAAACACCAGGACTCTTTGAGATGGTGACTAAAGCATATCTAGTAAAATGGAAATCAGAACTCATCACTGAGATCAAAACAGAGATAATGACCACAGTAAAAGACATCATTAAAGAAGAGATCAGCAAGATGATAGAATCCAAGATAGCAGAAGCAATGGAACCTTTTAAACAGCTTCAAGCAGAGCTCCAGGGAAGGATGAAGGAGAATGAAAGTTTGCGAAGTAGGATGAATGAAGCAGAGAACCAAATCTGAGACCTAGAGAACAGCATAGCAGCCAACAAGCAGGAAAGATATAACCTATGGAAAAGAGCAAGGGACCATGAGAAATCAATCCAAAAGCTTCTAGATGACTTAAAGAAAAATAATATAAGACTGATTGGAGTCACTGAGGAAGCAGGGGACAGTGTAAAACACATAAAAAAGCTATTATCAGAGATAGCAACAGAAAACTTCACAGGAAAAGAAATGGACATACAGATAAATGAGGCCTATAGGACTCCAAAATGCTGTGACATAAAAATATCTACACCTTGACATATAATTATCAAGCTTCCAGATGCACAACAAAAACAGGAAATACTGAAAGCAGTGAAAGGAAGAAAATCACCTACAAAGGGAAGCCCATTAGGATCACAGCAGACTTTTCAACACAAACACTCAACACAAGGAGAGTATGGAGAGAAGTATTTCAAGCATTGCAGGAAAACAACCTCCAACCTAGACTATTGTATCCTGCAAAACTATCTTTCAGAATAAACGGGGAAATAAGATATTTCCATGATAAAGAACACCTTAAAAACTTCACAAATATGAAACCTGCACTCCAATGCATTCTAAAAAACATCTTGGAAAAAAAAAACACAGAAAATTCCATACCCATGAGACCCAGGAGAGTGAATTCATTGGGGCAAAAAAGAAACTAAAGAGAAAAGGGGAAAAGCAAGGAAGAAAAGAACCAAGAACAGGGAAACATGGCAGCTCTGAATATATATGTCCTATCAGTCATAACCATTAATGTCAATGGACTCAACAGGACAATTAAAAGACACAGACTACCAGACTGGATCAAGAGGCAAGATCCTACAATCTGCTACATACAGGAAACACACCTAATTCAGAAGGAAACCCATAGACTGAAAGTAAAAGGTTGGAAAACAATCCTCCATGCCACAGGAAACTGCAAAAAAGCAGGAGTGGCTATCTTGTTTTCAGATAAAATAGAGTTCAGCCGGGTGTGGTGGCTCGTGCCTGTAATCCCAGCACTCGGGAGGCAGACACAGGAGGATTGCTGAGTTCAAGGCTTGCCTGGGCTACATAGTGAGCTCAGGGCCAGCCTGAACTACAAAGCAAGACCCTGTCTCAAAAAAAAAAAATAGAGTTCAAACCCAAACTGATTAAAAGAGATAAAGAAGGTTACTATATTCTTATACATGGAACAATCCAGGAGAAAGAAATAACAATCATAAATATCTAAGCACCAAACTCGAATGCACACAACTATATAAAACAAACATTACTGGACATGAAAAGCCAGTTAACCATGAATACAATAGTAGTAGGGGACTTTAATACTCCAGTGTCATAAATTGACAGATCAACTGGACAAAGAATCAATAAGGAAATACTTGAGCTAAATCAAACTTTTGAGCAAATGGACTTATTAGATGCCTACAGAATTTTTCACCCTTCAAAGTGAGAATATACCTTCTTCTCAGCTGCTCATGGATCATTCTCCAAAATAGGTCATATTCTAGTCCATAAAACAAGCTCAGGTAAATGCAAAGGAACTGAAGTTATCGCCTGCATACTGTGAGACCATAGTGCCTTGAAACTGGAGCTGAATAGCAGAAGAAATTCCAAGATCCTCACAAACACATGGAAATTGAACAACACTCTGTTGAGCAACCAATGGGCCACAAAAGAAATTAAAGAAGAAATTAAACAGTTTCTACAACTAAACAACAACCCCAGCACAACATACAGGAATTTATGGAACACAATGAAAACAGTTCTGTGAGGGAAATTCATAGCAGTGAATGTCTACACTTGAAAAATAGAGCAAACTGAAATAAACAATCTAACGATAAACCACAGACAATTAGAAAAAGAGGAGCCAAATAAACCCAAATCATGTAATAGAGAGGAAATTATAAGGATCAGAGCAGAAATTAATGCAATGGAGACAAAGAGAACAGTACAAGAATCAATGAATTAAATAGTTGGTTCTTTGAAAGGATAAATAAAATTGACAGACCCTTAGCCAACCTTATCAAACAAAGGAAGAAAAAGGCTCAAATCCATACTATAAGGAATGAAAACGGGGAAATCAGCACAGATCCAGAAGAAGTCCAAAGGATAATAAACTCGTACTTTGAAAATCTATACTCCAAGAAGATGGAAAATCTAGAAGAAATGGATAGATTCCTAGACACATATGAACTTTCAAAGCTGACCAAAGAGGATATAAAAATGTCAAACAACCCAATATCAATCTGGGAAACTGAAAATGTAATAAAAAACCTACCAACAAAGAAAAGCCCTGCTCCTGACGGCTTCACTGCTTAATTCTACTTTTAGAATTTTACTTTTAAAGAAGAGTTAATACCAGTACTTCTCAATCTCTTTAATGAAATTGAAAGGGAAGCAGTACTCCCCAAATCATTCCTTGAAGCAACCATCACCTTGATCGCAAAGGCAGGAAAAGATCCCACTAAAAAAGAAAACTACAGGACAATCTCACTAATGAACATTGATGCAAAAATCCTCAATAAAATACTGGCAAGCAGAATACAGAGTTATCAAGAAAATCATATACCCTGATCAAGTCAGATTTATCCCAGGGATGCAAGGCTGGTTCAATATACATAAATGAATAAATGTAATACACTATATTAACAGACTCAAGGACAAAAACCATATGATCATCTCGATAGATGCAGAAAAAGCATTTGACAAAATGCAACACCCATTTATGATCAAAACCCTACAGAGAATCAGAATCAATGGACTTTATCTCAATTTAATACAATCTATTTATGAGAAACCAATAGCCAGCATCATACTTAATGGGCAAAAACTGGAACCTTTTACACTAAGATCAGGAACAAGACAAGGATGACCACTGTCACCACTCTTGTTCAATATATTGCTGGAAATATTAGCCATAGCAATCAGGCAGGACAAAGACATAAAAGGTATAAAGACAGGAAAGCAAGAAGTTAAACTGTCATTATTGGCTGATGATATGATACTCTATCTAGGGGATCTTAAAAACTCAACCAAAAGACTGCTAGACTTAATTACCAGATTTGGTAGTGTTGCTGGAAACAAGGTTAATGCTCAAAAATCAACAGCCTTTGTCTACACAAACAACAGACTCACTGAAAGAGAAATTGGGGAGGCAATTCCTTTCACAGTAGCACCCAGAAAAATGAAATATCTAGGAATCAACCTAACAAAGGAAGTGAAAGACCTCTACTCTGAAAACTATAGGACTCTGAAAAAAGATAGAAAAGGAGATCAGAAAGTGGAAAGACATTCCTTGTTCCTGGGTAGGGAGAACCAACATCATCAGAGTGGCTATACTTCCACTACTACTATACAGATTCAGTGCAATTCCAATTGAAATTCCAACTATATACTTCACAGAGCTAGAGAAAATAATACAAAAATTCATCTGGAAACACAAGAAACCTAGAATAGCAAAAGCAATTCTAAGCAGCCACGACATGGCAGGGGGTATTACAATCCCCAATTTAAAACTCTACTATAAAGCCACTGTGATAAAAACTGCATGATACTGGCAAAGTTACAGAGCCAAGAACCAGTGGAATAGATTGGAAGATCCAGAAACAACCCCGGATACAACCACCTTATCTTTGACAAAGGAGCCAAGCACCCTTAATGGAGGAAAGACAGCCTTTATAACAAATGGTGCTGGAAAAAATGGGCTTTAACCTGCCAAAAGCTAAAGCTAGACCTATCTCTTTCACCATGCACAAAACTAAATTCACAATGGATACGAGATTTAAACATTAAAAGAGAAACAATAAGCCTGCTGAAAAACAGGTTAGGCAAAACTCTTGGCTTAGGCAGAGACTTCATGAATAAAACCTCTATAGCACAAGAACTAGCAGAAAGAATCAACAAATGGGATCTCATGGTACTAAAAAGCTTTTGCACAGCAAAAGAAGCCACTGGCACTGCTAAAAGACAACCAATAACATGGGGAAAATCTTTACTAGCTGTTTATCAGACAAAGGGCTATTATCTACAATAAAGAACTCAAACAGATCAGCCTCCCCAAGTTTAAAGACCCAATTCAAAAATGGGCATCTGAAATGAACAGACACTTCTCAGAGGCAGAAGTCAAAGTAGCCAAGAAGCATATGAAGAAATGTTCCACATCACTGGTCATTCGAGAGATGCAAATGAAAACAACACTGAGATTTCATCTCACTCCACAAAGAATGGCCGCGATTACAAAATCAACCAACAATAAGTGCTGACGAGGCTCTGGGGAGAAAGGAACCCTTTTCCACTGTTGGTGGGACTGTAGACTTTTGCAACCATTGTGGAGATCTGTGTGGAGATTTCTCAGAAAACTAGGACTAGGGGTCCCATTTGACCCTGCTAGGAAAATACCCAAAAGAATTTTTTAAATCACATTGGAAGGACAGATGTGCACACTGTTCATAACCGCTCAGTTCGTGGAAACAACCCAAATATCCATCAACTGGAGAGTGGATAAAGAAGCTGTGTTTTTTTAATAAAATGGAATATTATTCTGCCATAAATAATGACAAGATTGATTCATTTATGTGCAAATGGATACACCTAGAGGACACATTAATAAGTGAAATAAATAGATCCCAGATAGGCAAATACCAGAATTTTTCTTTGATATGAGCACCTATAGATGCAAATGAGCTCTAGAAAATATGACAGTTTTTGTAGAATGTTTCCAAAGGAAATTTGGTGTGGGAATGTAATGAGAAGAAGGAATAAATATGATTCTGAAAGAAAATAAAAGAGCGTGTATACAGGGTTTGGGGAGGTTTGGGTGGGTATGGATATGGGTAAAAATGAGAATTAATCATATATTGGTACAAATTCCCCAATGTTATGTGTGATTGTGAGATGTATATAAATTGTACCAATATAAAGAATTTTTTTAAAAAATGAGTTTACCTTTATGGCAGAGTAGTTCTCCATTATGCAGAAATAACACAGTTTCTATATCCATTCATCGGTTGATGAAAGTAAAGCCCAAGAGTTATCTATTATGAAATTGTGATGCTATAAACATGGTTATGCAAGTATCACTATACTATGACATCTTTAACTTTTTCAGGAAGAGGCTCAGAAAGGGAACAGATGGATCAAATGGAGTCTCTAGTTTCAGTTTTGAGGAATGTCCCTACTCTGTCCCACAGTGGTTATACTAGTTTACATTCTCACCAACAGCATAAAAGTGTGCCTTTTTCCCCAAAGCCTCTTCTGCATCTGTTATTCATTTGATTTCTTGATAGTAGACATTCTTTCTGGGGCAAAATATTGTCTCAGTGTGGTTTTCATTTGCAATCCTCTAGTGCCCAGAGATGTTGAGCATTTCATCATGTATTTGTTGGCCATTTCAACTTCATGTGAAGTGTCCATTCATTTTGCTTGCCCATTTTTTACTAGATCCTTTATTTTGACAGATCTAATTTTCTAAATTCCTTATAAATTCTAGAAGTGGGCCAAAGATGTAGCTTGGTGGAGCAGTGCCTGCCTGGCAGATTTTCTTCCTGAGGAATGGCTGTCAAAAAAATTTTCCCCACAGTGTTGGTTGCCTTTTCCTGCTGTTGCTTGTTTATTTTGCTGATTCAATATGACCACATTTGTTAATGATTTGATATGATCTCATTTGTTGATTCTCATAAGTATTTCTTGGGCAAGTGTGGTTCTGTTCAGAAAGCATTTCCCTATACCCAGGATATCAGGATTTCAAGTTGTGTTTCTGTTTTAAAATTCAGTCCCTTGAATTATTTTGATTTTAGTTTAGTATATGGTCAGAAATGTGGATTTAGATTTAATCCTCTATGTGTGGGTAGCCAGTTTTCCCAAAATTCTGTATTAAAGAGCCTACTTTCCTTCAGAGTACATTATTTCTCCCTCTGTCAAAGATCAAATAATTCAATGTGCCTGAGGTTGTTTCTATATCCTCTTTTCTATTCCATTGATCACCATGTCTGTTTTTGTGTCAGATGCATGTTAGTTTTATCACAATAGCTTCTTACTATAATTTCAGGTTAAGGATTATGATACCTCCCACTTTGCTCTTTTTTACCCAGTATTACTTTTGCTATTCTGGGTCTCTTTTGGTTCCTTATGAATTTTAGGATTGTTTTCTACAGTTTTGTGAAAAATGTTGTTGAAATTTTTATCTAGTTTGTGTTAAATATTTAGACCAATTTTGGAATTATGAACACTTTTTTATATTGGTTCTGCCTATTTCAGAAAGAGAATGTCTTCCATTTTATAATGTCATCTTTGATTTTCTTTTCAGAGTTCTGTAATTTTTATTGTAGAGATCTTTCACTTCATTAGTTAGGTTAATTTCTACATATTTAATTTTATTGGTACTGTTGTGAAAGATATTTTTTTCCTAGTTTCTTTCTCAGTAGGTTCATTATTAGTACACAGGAATGCTGTTGAGTTTTGTGCATTGATTTTGTATTTTGTAACATTATTGAATTTGATGATTAATTCTAAGAGTCAATCACAGATTTGAAGGCATCATCACATCAACCACAAATAATGATAATTTGACTCTTCCCTTCCTATATTTGTATATGTCCCTTTTATTTATTTTTCTGGCCTAATTGCCCTTGCTAATGTTTCAAGTACTCTGCTGAACAAGACTGGTGATGTTTGACATGCTTGTCTTATTCCTGATTTTAAAAAGAAAACTTTCAGTTTCCTTTACTAACATTTACTATGATGTTGGCAGTTGGTCTGTCATAAATTACTTTTATCAGATTGAGATAAGGTACTTCTGTATCTACTTTCTTCAGTATTTTTATTGTGAATGGAATTTGGCTACAACCCTTGAGATCAAGTGATTTTTATTCTTGCTTTTTGTTTATGTGATGTATTACACTTATCAATCTGTGTACATCAAGCCATTTTTGCATCCCTGGAAAGAAACGTACTAGGTTATGATGTATGATTTTTTTTTGGCGGTACCAGGGAACAAACTTGGGCCCTTGTGCATCCAAGGTTGGGGTGTATGATCTTTTTTGATTTGTTGAATTCTGCCTTCCAGTATCTTGTTGAGGATTTTCTTTTGGCATCAAATTTATTGAAGATATTTTTCTATAGTTATATTTGGGGGTATGACCTTGTCTGATTTTAGAACCAAGGTAATAGTAGGTTTCAAGAATGACTTCAGAAATATTCTTTTCCTCTAAATTTCATTAAAAAGTTTAATGAGTATTAGTGTCAGAACTTCTCTGGAGTTTTCTAAAATTAAGCAGTGAACCAGTCTAGAACTGGTTTCTTCTTAGTTGGTAGGTTTTTATTACTGCTTCAGTTTCATTGCCTCTTATTGGATTATTCAGTATTTTTAAGTCTTCTTGGTTCAGTTTTGGTAATTCATATATATCCAGGAATCTATGCATTTATTCTGAATTTTCCAATTTATTGTTGTATCAGTTAGCAAAGCAGTAGTTAATGCTTTTTATTTTGACAGCATCTGTCATTATTTCACTTTTTCCAATTCTAATTTCATTTATTTGGGTGTATTTCTCCTTTTTAGCTAAGGTCTGCCAATTTTGTTTATTCTTTTAAATAATCACCTCCAGTTCATTAATTCTTGGTATTGTCTTTTTGTTTTTTGGTTTTGAGGGTGTTTTTTGTCTCACTTCATTGATTTATGCTTTGATCTTTATCATTTCACTACCTAAAATAGCTTTTTTGATTTGGATTGTTATTTCTATGACTTAGCAGTGATTTTTAGGTCATTTATTTGGCCTTGCTCTGTTTTTGTGATGTGATTCACAACTATTTACTTCTCTCTTAGAAATGCTTTCATTGTGTCCCATAAGTTCTGGTATGTTGTCCTGGCATTTTCACTTAGTTGTACCTTTTATATCTTTCAGAACATATAATTTAGTTGAGTATATTGTTACATTTCCATGAATTCACATAACTTTAGTATTTTCTTTTGCTGTTGATTTCTAACCTTATTGTGCTACAGTCTTATAATATGCAAGGTAAATTTCACTTCTTTTAAATTTAGTCAAGCTTGCTTTCTTGGCAAGTATGATGTTGGGTGTGATGTTGTTTGGTGTATATGACTAATATTTGACAACTGTTTCTCTTGGATTGTTCCCTTAATCAATAAGTACTGATCATCTTCTTTGCCTCTTTTGATCAGTTTTGACTTGAAGTTCAGTTACCTGAATACAGGAAAGCAGAAAACTTGCTTTTTTCCCCAAATAGCCATTGCATGAACACTGACATCATTTCAGTGCTAAAGACACACTGGGAGAACAGAAAGATGATACCCACACTATTTTGGAATTTTCATTCTATTAGACAGAAAATTACTCAGATAATTGCTAATGGAGTCAGAATCATTTACTTCAAGAATATTGCAATAAAATCAAGACTGTCATGATAGAAGAAAGAGATCATGCTCAACTCTGAATACAATAAAGGCAAGTGGGAATTTATAACCAAGAAGTAGGCTGGGAGCTAGTGGATGGAAAAGTTTAGGAGGAAACATAAGGGTAGGAGCCCCTTCTATGCTAACTTAACAGGAGTCTTGTTGAAGACTGATCAGTTATCAAGAATCGGGGAGGATTTTGCTAATACCAGAGTATGTAGGCCTGGCAAGAAGACTGAAGTTGAAACCTGTTTGGCAAGAGGATCAGAATTGTCTCACTAAAATTTGGTGGTGAGAAGTCCTGTCATTTCCTTCCTGTAAATATTCAGCCATCCTCAACAAATTCTTTCTGAAAAGCAAATTTCCACTTAGGAAGTTGCTCATTTCTGTCACTTACATCTAAGTCCTAACTCATCTGAGGGGAATTAGTGGAAGGGTTAGGAGACAATTTAGAAGCATAACCATTGGAAAAGGCTCAACAGATATGTCCAGAGACCTTTCAGATAAAATTATACATCTCCTGTTTTTCCCAGTACCAAGAACTGAATTCACAACCTTGTGCTTGCAAGCCAGTCATGATGCTGCTGAGCTAAATTCCAGGCGCTTCTCCCTTTTCTTTCATTTTCCTTATACTGTTGGAATCACAACTGCAAGCTCTCCTGGACTGCTTTCTTTAACAGGTGCCAAGAAGGCTCTAATAAAAATTATTTTTGTCTTTAGAGGTAGCTTATTTTATTTTTTAATGAGCTATAGATTCTTTAATATGGTAAGAGATCACAATGAGAAAAACAAAAACCGTGTATTCCTCACAAATCAGGTATTGATTGTAGTCCTTTTAATGGCTTATCAACTTCATG
>PVIC010052514.1:0-12136 GCA_004025085.1 Thryonomys swinderianus | reverse complement strand
GTTCAAGGGAGCTGAGCTACATCACAAGACCCTGTCTCAAAAAACAACAACCACAAAAATGGACTAGAGATACAGTTCTGTGGGAAAGCCCTGGGTTAAACCACCAGTAGTCCTCCCCCCACACAGATGTAAATGATGTCATCCATGGCTCGTGACCTTGGATCAAGTTGTCAGCAGTGCTGGAATAAGTGTTTAATATTTTTTGTTGGCCTTCTGTGTGCCAGGATGGTGCAGGACTTTGAGCATGCTGCCCAGTGCTAGCACAGTGTGGCCTCTTCTGTCCTGGAGCTCAGGCTGGGGCTGGGCTTTGCAGTCTGGTAGGAGAACTGTCAGAAAGCTGTGAAGGGTGGAATGAGCAGAAATCCTGGCCAGGAGAGTTTGGCTTGAGTAGTGAGTGTAGGGAGGAAATTTCTGAACCCATTTCTTATGAAGATAAATTACATTCTGGGTGACGATAATGATAGTGATGATCAACTACATAAAGCTTTTGTTTCAAGCCCTTGCCAACAAAATACAGTCGTGAGCCACACGATGATGTTGGCTGACAGTGGACCGACCACATATGGGGCAATGGTCTGTGCAGTGCAATTGGCTGCTGGAGACGGAATTATCTCAGCCTGTGTAAGGAGTTCTGTGATGTCTGCAGTGACAGAATCACCTGGTGGTATGTTCCCTGAGCACGTCCCTCTTCCTAGGTGCAACATGAGCCTCAGGAATTCATCAGACTCTGGGAAGGGTCTCTGTCACGCTCTCTGGTGGGGGTGACACTCAACACCCCTCTCTGTCCTGTCCTGCATAGTTTAGGACACAACCCTTCCCCCTACAAAGAGCTGCCCTTGTTTATTTGCTTATTTCTATTTAACATTTATTTGTTGAGCGGATAATGCCTGTAGACAGTTGCAAATCAATGCTCTAGAAAAGGACACAGCATCCTTTGTCTCTGGAAGCTGGTTCTGACCTACAAAGGGAACCCCTGGACATGGTGACCGCACAGTCAGGCCCGATCTGCAGAGACCTAGATGCACAGCGACACCCAGCACTGACTGTGCTCCCAGCCTTGCTCATTCTTTGAGGAAAGAAGTGGTTCTTGATGCTCTGTGGGTTGGATGACTCTCCGCCCCCTTGGAGTCTGCGCCAAGTGTGAGCCAGCTGGGCCGCTGTTCTGTTCCCACCCAGTTCCCCAGCCCGAATCGCCATTCTCTCCCCGACCATCTTCCCAACTACCTTCACAACCTCATCTCCTTTTGAGGACCAATAGTTAAATTCACTATTAAAGTTTAGGACGGTGGTATTGTGGCTTGGAATGAGAATGTGTCCCAAGCCTCCTAAACTCGTGGTGGGGGAGGGAGTCGGAAGGTGGCCGAGTTATGAGGCTGCATAGCTGACATGTTTCAGGAGATGGGGCCTGGTTGGAGGAGATGCACCCCCGAAGCTGAGATCTGGACGGGTTTATCTTTTCTCTGTTTCCCAGCCACCACGATGGGAGCACTTTTCATCTACTATGTCTTTCTGCCACCCTGTTCCTACCTTGGAGTCAGCTGATCGTAGACTAAAACCTGAGCCAAAATAAGCCTCTCTCTTAAGTTGCTGGCATCTGATATTTTGTCCCAGCAATGAGGAAAATGGCTGATCCAGGTTTTAACAGTCAGAACCCAGCCTGGGAGAAGAGCTTTGGATACCAGCAGGCAAGCTGTGTTCCCATGAGATGACCTGTCCTGTTTGTTGTGCCTGTCACCATGACATTAGCTGGCCCCAGTGAATCCCACTTTGGGGGCAGCAAATGTGACCCAAAGTCACCCTCTGTGTGGCAGTAGTGTTAGTTATTTCTTTCAAATCACCTTGTTCATGTCAAAAACATGGCTGTGGTTTTTCCTCTTAGTCTTTTTGTATGCCCATGGAATTTGTAAGATTTGGCCTGATAAACATGAGCATTCTTTGAAAAATGTAGAAATGGGACTTTGGGAAATGCTGAGTCAAAGTTAAATATTTTATAATAAATTATATATATAATGATATATATACAGCATACTTTATATATATAAAGATTCCATATATATCTTTGTGTGTATATATATAAAGATTCCATATATATCTTTGTGTGTGTGTGTGTATATATATACCTTACTTTTAAAATTTTATGAAAAGACACATGCGAATAACAATATTTGAAACACTGTATCATTATTTTCAAAACAGTTACTCTGCGTGTAAATACAGACAAAAAAGATTCTCTTACAAAGAAGAAACAGATAATAGCACAAAACTTTCTTTTTATCGAACTAAGTAAATACACATCTTTTCACTTGCATGACTGGATCCTAGAATCCAACATGGTAGTCCATATTATATCAACTGACTATTGCTTTGTAACAAATTATCCAACTTTATAACTTTCTAACAGATTATCCAACACTCAGTGGCTAAAGACAATCCTAGCCTCGAAGGGACTATGGCTCCTGTGTGTGGAGTTTGTCAGCACAGTGCTGGTGGTTCTGGCTCAGGGTTTTTGTGAGCAGCAGTTAGTTGTCTGGTGGCTGTTTCACTTGCAATCACTTGCACTGTTTCTCTTGCTGGGTTGGAAGAGCTACTCTCATGGTGCTCTGCCGACTGCAGGTGGCTTTTGGAGGGGCCCTTGGTCCTCTGGCCCCCCCACCCCCATCCATAGAACTCCCCACGGGTCTTAGGAGCAGTGAGGCTTCTCCTGAGAATAAGGAGGAAGCTACGTGCCCGCTGGAGTGAGACCTGGAACTCATACAGTCTCCTTGACCCTGGAGTGTGTGGGCCCTATGAGGGCGGGAGGCCCAGGGCAGGGTCTCTGGGAGGCTTGGGGTGCACAGCCTCTGGTGGAGACCAGTATACGTGGCTTCTCAAGCTTGCTGCTCCTCGGATCGTCACAGAATTTCATGTTTTTCATGAAATGCTTGTTCCTGGTGTGTGCTGAGCCCACCGTTCAGCCACATGGCTCAGTCCCACCCTTCACTCAGAGTAAGCTGCTGCCCTCATCCTGCAAGGTGCCAGGGGCCCCCTGGCATTACAGTGGGTGTATGCGCATGTGTGTGTGTGTGCACCTGGGTGGGGTGTGGAGCCAGGATTGTGCCAGGAGGCTGGACAGTTGTACTGTACAGTGCTGTGCAGGTGGCACTGTGCCAAGCCCTGTGCTGGGCAGCTGCTGGGTACTCCCGCGACACCCCGTGTGCACACTGTGCTTGGTCCCTCAGTGCAGCATTGAGTCAGGGCCGAAGCCTGGTCCCCTGGTGGCCACTGGTCTGGGCTTTCTCCTTCTGAATCTGAGTTTCTCTTCATATAAAGCCCTGTTCCTGGTTTTTCTTTCACGAAAGCGTTTGGTGGCCCAAATGGGGTAACCTCGTGATCAGGCTTCCTCACCGTGTGCAGCGGAAGCTTGCTCCGTGCTCTGGGGAAAGATGACTTGGCGACGTTGGGCGGGACCGCTGGAACCTCCCATCATCACAGGTCCACCCCACGTGCGCCTGCTCAGGCAGAAGTGCAGCCGTCACCATAATCCAGCCTCTCCGCACATACAGAGAACCTCCCTCCCTCCGCCCCTTGGTGGGGCCTCCGAAGCTCCTTGTGCCCTCCCTTGCCGCTGCCTCACCTGCTGGCTTGTTCTCTCTGCTGTGACTGGGCCCCGCCACTTACCTGCTGCTCGTACTGCAGGAAACGTGAGGCCACTGAATTGGCTCTGATGCGCGTGGTGCTGACGGGGAGGCCCTGAGCTGCCCTGCATCTCAGAGTCTGAGAAACAGCACACTGAAAGTAGGGCTACTGCTAGGTGCGGGGCTGGGGGTTGGAGGCCTGCTCCGTGATGCCTGCGCGCCCGTCTCTCCACATTCTTCCCGTCTGCCTCCCTCGCTCAGTGTCTGCCTCTCCATTTCCCCTGCACCGTGTACTTTGCCTCTGCTCGCCTGGACCAGACTCCTGGACACAGCTTCCTTCTCTGTGGCCTCGTTCCCCACGGGTCACTTCCTTCCTTCTTGAACAGTAGCTCTCTCACTGGGCATCTGGGAAAACAATCCCTAGACAGGGTGGTTCTGGAAATCCTTACCTCCCGCTGTGTCACAAGTCTCTGCCCTAGAATGACACAGCTTTGTTTCCTCTGCCCATCTGATTGAGTAGCAGGGTCATTATGACTGAGTAAAAGGGGTAGTTTCTAATTTTGGTAACAAGAAAAAAGACTAACCATTGTCAAAAAAGTGCTCATTGGGAATCAAGTTGTGTCCTGCACTGGTACAGATTCTCAGTGTTGATTGTGGTCACAACGTGTATATAAAATGTACCAATAAAATCAATTTTTAAAAATGCTCATTGGGTTCTTTGAACTCTTGTCTAAGGCCCAGGAGCTTCCCGGCAAGGACCACCCCCCCCCCCCGCCAAGGTAACAGATCTAGTTTTCACTTGTTGATACTTTTTCCTAAAATATCATGCCACCATTTCCTCCCAACTGTCTGGAGGAGCTGCTCTGTGTGCTTTTCCTGAGTGAAGGGTGATGAAAGTGAAGCCTGGAAATAAGACACAGAGGGGAGGGAGACAGAGATGAAATGAATCACTTCAGTTTTCCCGTCAGTGGTTTACGGTCACCCCACCAGCCGGCCCTCTGGAACCTGGAGACACCGGGCCACAGACAAACAGCTCACTTCTGGGCTCACCCGCTTGCAGAGCCAGTGGCCAGAAAGGACCATGGTCTGTAGTAAGGATACCCTTTCTCGGAGCTGGTGGAATGGACTTGCTCCCAGACTGTGGATGGCAGACCTCTGGGCCCGGGGCTTGGATGGGTGGCAGCCTGGGTGATGACCAGCAGAACTTGATCACCTGGCCGGGTCCACAAGTCCATAGGGCACTAGCCCTGTCAGAGACAAGTGACAATTACTTGTTAGGCTGTCCTTGCTTCTGGCCAGAGTTGGGTGCCGGGTCGCAGCTGCAGTGGTGTATTGGCAGCTGAACAGCCATCCTGTTGCAGTTGTTTGTATGGAGTTCTAGCATTTGTGTTTGGACTGGGGTCCAGGGCCGTGCAGCTTTGGCTCAGTGCCCCCCCCCCAAAAAAAAACCATCTCTCCTAGACTACGGGGTTTGGCCAGGGGTGCATTGTCTCTCCTTCACGCCGTGCAGAGCTCCTGGCCCTCTCGGCAGTCATGCCCAGCCCTCGAGCACCGGAGGAAGCTTCCACGTGGTCCTCTGCGCTGGCCTTTCTCTTCTAGGAAGATGAACTATGGTGCATTCAAGAAGAGGGCCCTCAAAAGCCACCCCACCTCGCTTCCTGGCTGTAATGCTGAGGAGACTCAGGCCCAGACACCTGCTCTGGAGGTGAGGCTGGGTAACTGCAGGTTTGCCCTGGAAATGAGGCCTCATGGTGCCAGACCCCAAGTCTAGCTTGTTTTCTTACATACCATGCTGCTTGCTTATGTTTTGGAAAAATTAGAAAAGCCACAACTAAAGAACAAAACAAAGAGGGGTTTTTCTTGTTAAACACCAGCTGTTATGGACTCAGGGTCCTCCAGTATCATGCCCTGTGGTCTGGTCAACAGTTGACCTCCTATGATGGTTCATCTTGATTGTGAACCTCACTGATCAAGACACCTAGAAAATTAGTAAAACATACTCCTGGGGATGTGCAGGAGGGGTTTCTAGAGAAGACTGTCATGTGGGCCAGCAAACTAAGGGGGAGCCCTGTCCTGAGTCTGGGTAGACCACCAGTAGGCTGGGGTTGCTGGTGGACAAAGCAGAAGAAGGAAGCCTGGCAACATATATCTCTCGCTCCTCTGCCTCTGCCCATCAGGAGGAGAGCAACTCTCTCCTCAGCTGTGTTCTGCCTCAACACAGGCCAAGATCCAGTGGAGCCAAATAACCTTTCAAGGGCTGAAACCTCTAAAATCTTGCACTATAATAAAGCTATCTCACTTTAAGTTGTTTTTTTGGTGGGGGGGGAGGGTTGTATTCTATCACAGTGACAGAAAGCTGTTGGGTACAACCTGGACAGAGGCCACAGCCCTGGCTCCAGAGTACCATCCTTAGGCTCCACCTCTCAGGACTCCTTCCCCTAGTGCCACAGCTGAGGCCTTTCCCCTATGGTTGCCCTGGCTCTGCAGGAGGAGCTGGCATTAACTATCCTCGGGTGGTTCCTGAGGTGTCTGTCATCCTCTTCCTGTGTCCCTAGTTGCCCCAGGGAGAGCACTTGAGCCCAGAGGGGGCAATAAGGAGAGGAGAGTTAGTGTTAGATGCATCCCCCTTGTGAAAGTCCTCAGTGCCAGCGAATCTATGGTTGGTCAGAACTGTGTGACCATTTAAGCTGCAGGCCTAACTGAGGAAGAGGCCAGAACTACCTGAACTACTCTTGTGACTTCATCCAAAAGCCCCAGCTCCTTACCCCATACCATGGCCTAGGATTTTGGAGGGGTGAGAACATTGAACACATGGTCCTGAATACTGTAGCTCTGATACTTTTGCTGTCCATCTCCTCAACTGGGTCTGACTGAACCATCGCCATCAACCCAGAGGTTCCCAGATATGTGCAGCCTGCAACACAGAGGTCTGGTCTTCAGCTGAAGGTTCCTTCCTACAGTAAAGTTTTGACTATGCAAATGTTAGTGCACTTACAATGTTTAGCTTGATGTCATTTCTATTGTTTCTGAGCCAAAAGGTCTTGTCCAGCATTACCTAATGTCCTTTGGGTTTTCCTGAATGTTCCAGAATTACCAACAACAGGCAAATTCTGAAAATGTTCTTGCAAAGAAGTCCTGCAGATTCCCATACCCGTTCATCCCTGGTGGACAAGGTCCAGGGTGATATGGGGTCTTATTGCAAGGTCCAGGACAGGTCTTCCGTGGACCAACCCTCCTGCTCCCACAAGCTCACTTCCTACATTCTCCTGAATCCCAACACTGCACAAATCGTCTTGGCCCTTCTCTTGCTGGTCAAAGGTCGCCAGCTGATGCCTCTTACTTTGGAATAATTTGCACATGCACATGCACACTGGCACCTCACATTAGGTGGCAAGGTAGGATAAAGGAAGTGACGACCAACCAACTATCTGGAAATATCTGCTCCTGCCTGAGCTATGCAGACAGCTGTGGGGAGGGGCCATGGTCTCCAGGTGCTCTGCTCAGTGTGCAGGGCTCTTCTGAGGCAGTCTGAGCTCTGCAGCTCCTCTGCCCTTGATTGTAGCACTCATGGGCCACCAGCAGCCCTAGCCCTTGGGTGCAGGAAACTATGCAGGGTGCCGGGAAGTCACATAGGGGAACTGAGAGGCAGTGTGTGCACAGGGCCAGAGCATGGGAGGGCCGTGAGGGTCTGAGTTCAGGACAGCTGGGCAGAGTGCGGCCTATTCCCACCCATGCTGGGCAGATGCTTGGCTCTCTGCCCAGGCCATGGCCTGTGCAGGGAATGATGGCTGGGGTGGCAGTTGTCCAGATCCCTAGGAACAAGTCAACAGCTGGCTTGGGTTTTCTTTCTTGGGTGACTGAACCTTTTTAAGAGGGGAGAGTCCAGCTCAGAAGTGAACTGCTTTCATAGCTGGCTGCATGGTCTTTGCCTGGGGTCTTATTTTTCTTTAAATGGACTCTTTTTTGTTTTTGAGACAGGGTCTTGCTTTGTAGTTCAGGGTGGCCCCGAACTCACTATGTAGTCCAGATAAACCTCGAATTCACAGCAATCCTTCTGCCTCTGCCTCCCAAATGCTGGGATTATAGGTGTGAGCCACCACACCCAGCACTGTGATCTGTGGTAAAAGAGATGGAATTTGGTACCTTGCTATTGCAAGGCAGATGCCAGAACCACTGAGCTAAATCCTTGGCCCACGGGCTCCTTTTTATATACAAAGTACTTTTCAAATTTATTGATAGAAATGAAGCATTATAGAGAACTGTAAAGAGTACTTAAAGTAATATCTGGGAAAAAAAACCCCAAAATTCAAACTGGCTACAGACACCTCCATTCTTCAAGGGTTCTTTTTAGTGAAATAGCATCCATTGCTGTGAGGAACAGTTGAACACTGGGCTAATTGGAACTGGTTGAATGTTTCTGTCAGTCCCAGGGGTCCCATCCATCTGGTTATGTGAGGAGGGATTCCTTGAACTGTTCTCAGGAGGCTGCAGAGTATCTAGGGCAGACAGAACAGCCTTGGGCATCCCTCGGCCAGGAATACAAAAGCCAGGGCTCATCCAGAAGAGGCCACAGCAGGGCCTTCTGCACACACATACACAACTCAATCTCCTCAGCCTGACTGCGCGCCAGGACCGCTTCACGCCTGGTCCGCATGAGCCAGATGTCAGTGCTCATCGCGCTTGGTTCCCGACATTCCCACAGGGTGACGCCAGAGTGGCATGTGGAGAGACCGCGGAGACAACTCATGCCCATGCTTGGCGACAGCACACGGGGCTTCAACTCCCAGGCGGGAAATGGGAAGGTCATAGTTTTTCCGACTTGCTGCCCGAACTGCCGTCAAGTTGTCTGAGAAATGAGTTAATGAATAAAATATACAGGCTCAGAGTGAGCCCAGGACTGAGGAGGATAAACTGCCCTCTGTGTACCAAGGGTCCTTTCTAGGTAAGCCAATCGGAAACACAGCTGCTTCAGCCACATCTGCTGGCAGGGAAGGTTGAGAAAATAGGTACTATAAAGTGAAATGAGGTATGTAGGTGCGCCAGAGAAAAGCCTGCAGCTCGGGAAGAATCATCAGCTCTTGAGGTGGGAGACTGAGTGATGAGCGCCAGGGAGCCCCAGCGCCTGAGGGAAAAGCTGTGATAAAATGAGCCGTGAAGCTGGGGGGGGGGGCATTGTATGTAAGTGGTGGAGGCCTCTTCGTCCCTGCCGGCGGCTGTTGAGACCGCGGTGCACACCACAGGTGCTCAGAAAATGCTTGTATCGCGCTGCACTGTGAAGGCTGCTTCGTGAGTCATGGCCCCGCACTTATCACTGCTGTACCGACCCTGTGAGCTGTGGAGAGAGAACTTGGGAGGAGAAAGTGCCTTTCCTAGAAGCCCTCTGCCCCAGCTTATTGATGCCCACTTTAGCCTGGCAGTTGGACAAGCAGTCTCTACCTACAGAGCACAGCAGGAGCCCTTGTGGCCCAGCTTACTGTGAGGTGACTGTGCCAGCCTCCATCGGCCCCTCATCTCCTCGGGTCTCACTCTAAGGATAGGTAACCGGAGAACTCCTGCCTGGTGTTCTCATTGTAAACAGCCCCCATTTCCTCTCCTTATCTTGTCTTTTGGATAAACGCTCTCCTCCTAATCACTCTATTCCTGTATTTAATCTTCCTCCTCCTCTTTTTCCAAGGCTCACTCCAGTTTCACACTCTGGTATGGGCCAAGGGCCATTTTTGTAACTGGATGCGGCCCCTCGTGTATAAAAGAGGCCTGGTGAATCTTCAGAGGCTGCAGAGGCAAAGGTGGTGCTGACTTCTCCTGGGTCTGGCAAGTTGCTGGAACCTTCAACCCCATCCTGCAGGTGGCTGAGGAACATGGCAGATAGATATGCCAGGAAAAATGAAGAGGATTGGGGTCGATATAGAAAACGATATCAGAGATGAAATATGAACGTTTTGTATTTCCCAGACTATTGGCTGCCTGATACGTTGAACTTGTTTTCTCTAAAAATTGAAGAATGAATTCTAGGAACAACAGAGGTTAAGAGTAGTAAGATACTTATTGAGAGTCAGGAGGAGACCTGAATGGATAGCTTGGAGACCCTGCTCCATAGGAAAGTTTTATGGAGTAAAACCCAAGTGGCTACAATGTGGGTCACAGCTATGATCAACCAATAAGGTTGTAAGTACAGTCACTTATGTAATAGTGGCCCAATTGGGAAACAGGTTATGTAATAAGTGTAGACGGAAACAACAAAGACTTCTAAGAAATGGTGGGTTCAGAGGTCCTGGTCATCCACTGGGGTGTTTGATGTCATTTAGACTTCATTAGGCCCAGTGTTTGTCCTTTGAGGAAATATACAGGTCTGGTCATCTTGCCCTTATCTTGAGACCTAGTCTTTTTTTTTTTTTTGAGACAGGGTCTCACTTTGTAGTTCAGGCTGGCTCTGAGCTCACTAAGTAGCCTAGGCAAACTTCGTCTCTGCAATCTTCCTGTCTCTGCCTCCCAAGTGCTGGGATTACAGGCGTGAGCCACCACGCCTGGCACTGTGCTATGTGATATTGATTGTTGGTGGGCGTGAGTCTCCACGCCCAGCATCATATGTGGTTTCCGGGGATTGAACTCAGGACCTTGCGCTTGCGAGGCAGGCACCGGAACCACTGAGCTAACCCTCTGGGCCGAGACCCAGTCTTCAACAGATGTGTCTCTGGCCACAGTTGTGACATGTTTCACCTTTGTCCAACCTCTCAATGCCCTAGCCCTATCTGATCGCCTACAATATTTCTACCTAACTTAGCTGTCTATAATAGGGTGACTCTCCCAGTGTGTAGAGAAGAAAGGAGCAGGAAGTGGGGACAGTGCAAAACCTAGGACATCAAGGTCCTCACTGTGTGAGGGAAACCATGCTACCCACCACTACCCTGCATAGACACAGCATCTGCATAGCTGGTGGCCATGGAAATTTCAGAGACTCCATCCCTAACCCCTGACCCTGATGCAAAGGACTGGCTGCCATGGTCCTGGAGTCAGGGTCCTCCCTGAAGCCAGGCTGTCCTGAGCCAGACTGTAGCCTATATTACAGTCAGGCTTTTGACCCCACAGACGAGTCTTCTCTTCCTTAAATCTGGTCCCCAATTTGTGTTACACTGAGGAGAAAATGACTGGCTGAGGCCCTGGATTGTGTGTGCCCCCTAAGATGTGTCCCAGCCTTAGCTGGCCCAGAGCTGCTTTGGCTAACATGAGGTTTTGCGGGGAAACCGACAACAGGGCTGAGCAAATTTGGGATTGATTTAAACTCTGACAAAGGACTCTCTGAGTTTAGACCTGGCTCAAGGCAAATGAGCTGGCCTTTGTCTGCAGTTTCCTTGCTGGCCACCCTGTGGGCCCCGGGGACAATCAGTCCACAGAAGCGTGCCTCCGTGTGTATCCAGGGGCCTGCTCTCTGGCTCTCCCCTTCCATAGGATGCACAAATTCCTCTAGAGGAACCCAGTTTCCAGGTCTTCTGGGTGTAATCCCCATAGTAGGATTCCTGGATCATGGTAATTTTTTTTTTTGCTTTTGAGACAGGGTCTCGCTTTGTAGTTCAGGCTGGCCCTGAGCTCACTATGGTGCCCAGGCAAGCCGCCGCGAACTCAGCAATCCTCCTGTCTCTGCCTCCCGAGTGCTGGGATGACAGGCGTGAGCCACCACGTCCAGCATTGTGGTATGTGGTGTTGATTGCTGGTGGGCGTGTCTCCACACCCAGCATTATATGTGGTTACCAGGGATCGAACTCAGGACCTTGTGCTTGCAAGGCAGGCGCTGGAACCACTGAGCTAACCCTCCAGCCCTGGATCATGGTAATTTTATTTTCAGGTGTGTTTTTTTTTTTTTTTGCGACATGGTCTCTCTTTGTACTTCAGGCTGGCCCTGAGCTTACTATGTAGCCTAGGCAAGCCTCGAACTCTCAGCAATCCTCCTGCCTCCTGAGTGCTGGGATTACACCCACGTCCACCTGGCATTGTGGTATGTGGTACTGATTGCTGGTGTGTGTCAGTCACTGTGCCCGGTATTGTATATGGTTACCGGTGATGGAACCAGGGACCTTGTGCTTGCTAGGCAGGCACTGGAACCACTGAGCTAAATCTCTGGCCCTTATTTTCAGGTTTTTGAAGAACACTGTTTCTCACGGCAGCTGCAACCTTCATGTTCTCAACAGTGTGTGAAACTTCCATTTTATCCATGTCCAGATTGTTATTTTCTGTTTTTGTTTTTACAGTAACCATTCTGATAGCTGTGAGATAGATTTCATTGTGGTTCTGATTTTCATTTTCTATTGATTAGCAATGTTGAATATCTTTTTATGTGTTTATTGGCCATTTATGTATAGTATTTGGAGAACTGCCTGAGTCTTTTTAAAAAATAAAGTTATTGGGCCGGAGGGTTAGCTCAGTGGTTCCAGCGCCTGCCTCGCAAGCGAAAGGGCCTGAGTTCGATCCCTGGTTACCACATATAATGCTGGGCGTGGTGGCTCACGTCTGTAATCCCAGCACTCGGG
>PVIC010052513.1:0-12149 GCA_004025085.1 Thryonomys swinderianus | reverse complement strand
CTAGCACTGCAAGCCCTGTGTCCTGGGAAGGCCATCACCCGTCCCAGGCAAACTGGGATGATCAAGGGGACCTCGGTGTCAGCGTTTTCAGAAGGAGGTGGAGAATGCAGTGACCTGAAAGCTTTTAATTTCACCCATCAGCCAGAGAGCTGTGACTCCCCTCCTGTGGGCATTTAGGTTCCTGGAGATCTCTCTGATGTGTTGTAGTAAACCAAACACTTGTCCAACGGGGATGTTTCCCAGACTGCAAATTGTTATTCAGTGTGTGTCTTTGCTTGTTGCCTGTTTATCTATTTGGAGGAAATTTCATTCAAATTTTCAAAAATGAGTCAGCCTCTTCCTCATTTCACTGTTGAGGGAAGACGTTAGAAGAGCTATGTGTTGTTTTTATGGTAGAAGCAAGTTTTTGTTACTGAACCTTATGTTTGGATTATTTTGAATAAAAAAAGCTAAGAGTTTTTGCTCGTCTTTTGTGACAGTATGCAAATTAAGCCATCTGTGAAATTTTTTCCTGTTAATCAATTTTGCTGATGGAGAACTTCAGCAGGTTTTCTTTTTTTGAAGACAAAGTCTTGTCATACAGTACAGATCAGTCTGAACTTACTCTGAGCCCAGGCTGGCCCCTACTAAACTCATGATCCTCCTGCCTCAGCCTCCAGAGTGCTGAGATTATAGGCATTCGATCCTGTGCCCGGCAACGTTTTAGCATAGATGCTGCCTATCTTTTCCTCACTACTTCTTACTCCCTGGTTTCTATTTTTGTTTTTGAGAAGTTGTCTCACAATGTTGTCTAGTCTGACCTTGAACTCGGGGGTTCAAATCATCCTCTTGCCTAAGCCTTTGTAAGTCACCCGGGTACAGGGACAGGAGCTTAGCTGGCTCTGAATTTTGTTTTGCTTTGTTTTCCTGTTGCTTCTTATCTTCCTTATCAACCCCTAACTCTAGGCATATGAAGCTGTTGTTCAATGTTTACTTGCTCCTGTGTTCCTTTCTCTGATTTTGAGTTCTAAGTACCTACTTAGTTAATTAGGAGGAAAAAAAAAATCAAGGACTAGCTGGGCCTGGTGGTGGCATATGAATTTGATCCTAGCACTCTGAGGCAGGAAGATCAAACAGCTGTGAAATTTAGTGAGACCTTGTCTTTAAAAAAAAAAGGGAAGAAAAAGTGCTGGAGGTGTAGCACGGTGTGAAGTCCTGAGTTCAGTTCCCAGTACTGCCAAAAAATACCACATAGTGGGGCTTGATATTAATTCACACTTTACTCTGCCAGGATATCTACTAAGTTGCAAGTATTCCTAATCAGTAGGGCACTTGTCTTGCAGGTTTGAAAAGCTTCACCCTTTTACCTCCCTTGAAGAAAGAATTCTGTACAGTATACTGTATCAAGGCCCTTGAGAAATCTTGCCATAAAATAAATTCTTATAACTATTTACATGAAGGTTTCACCGTCTTGTTTGACAGTGGAACACAGCTGGAAACAATGCTTCATCTTTTCTTTTCTCTTTTAACTTAATGCCTAGAAATTAGAGGCCCACTTTGTTTTGAATACTATGTCTAGGGCCAGAAATATAGCTCAGGGGCACTGTGCCTGCCTTGCAAGCACAAGGTCCTTAGTTTGATCCCTGGTACCAAAAAACAAAACAAAAGCCCTAAGTTTGAATATTCTATCTATTCTTACATGCTCTGCGAAAACTAATTAGAAGTAACTGTTGAAGATGCAGTGAGCAGCAGTTTCTGGTACGTAGTGGGCCCATAGAGTGGGTGTGTACCTGTGTGTGTTTCACAGAAAAAAGGAGTACAGTTCCTGCTTACTCCATTGTTAAATCTTACATTAGTATATTTCATCTGTTATAAGTAATGAACCAATATTGATGTATTATTGTTAAATAAGGTCCACACTTTATTCAGTAGATTTCTTCAGTTTTTACCTAACGTCTTTCATCTCCGGGTCCCATATTGAATACTACAGCATACTGACCAGTCACGTCTCATTAGACTCTTCTTGAGTGAGGCATACTGCTCAGATATTTTGTAAGACTCCCTTTCATGGAAATTTGGTGCTTTGCTCTTATAATGAGACTGAAAAATGGGTTAAGAGGAGGAAGATTAGAAAGTTAAAAAAAGAAAAAAAACTCTATTCTTCTCACTGCCTCATGGCAAGGGTATATATTTTCACCACTTCTTGTCACTGAGTGATGGCCTTGGACACTGGGCCCCGGCAGCACTTCTCAAATCCCTCCACAGTAAAGTGGTCTTTTGCCCCTTTCTCATTCAGTCTTGTACCCTTAGGAATGAAGTCACCGTTTGCCATTATGCTCTTGTCTCCTTCAGGACTGTGTGTCTCTGTAAATTAGTTGGAATTCTTCTGTACCAGGGATTTGTTTCCTCTCCTCCCACTTGTTTATTTATTCAGTCGTTTGTTTGTAGAAATTTGGAAGCTATGAGTATACTTTTTATTAAACCACTGTAAGCCTCATGTGAACCTCTTTATTACTGATGGAGCAGTGGGTACCCAGAGTAGGAAGCCTCAGGGGCTTAGGGAAGGCCTTACCCGGTCAGGTAAATGGAATTGTCCTTCTGACTCATTGGCAAAACCACAAGCTGACTTCAAAATGCCAGGAGTAGACATACCTCAGCTAAGAAGAGAGAAGGTGAGACGGATGAGTAACACATAGCCAGAGCTACCAGGTCTTTCGCTGTGCTCTTTTAGACTCAAGTAGAAATTGGAGGGAAGGACCTGACGGCAGTAAAAGAATTTCTGTGTCTTCGAGGGCTTAGGTGTGACTGCTCGCCTTTGGAACCCTGGTTGTCTTTTCCATGATCTTCTCAGAGCGACTAACCCTCTGCAGGCCTGGGATGGTTTTGTAGTTAAGCCTAACCTTATGGTTTTGTTTTCCTCACTTGGCGTGCACATGCATGTGCGTGTGTGTGTGTGTGTGTGTGTGTGTGTGTGCGCGCGCGCGTGTATGTAACCAAAATCTATTTTAAAAATGAGGGAAGTGAGCCCAGGACACAGAAGAGCAAGCCACCGAGCCTCTCTGAGGCCAAGAAGACATTTGTCAAACATTCCAGGAGGCGCGCCGAGCAGCCTGGCTCCCTGGCCTCTCTCCCCGTCTGCAGCTCCTGGGTGGGGGAAGCTGCCAGAGCACTTCACGGCTGTCCTTCTCGGCTGCCTAGGGCCGCAGGAGCAGAAACTGAGAAGCTAAGTCTTTCTCTTTTTAACATTTGCTCTTTATATAGCCAGCGATGCACTGGCTTAGACGCAAACCCAGAATACTTCCTGGCCTTGAACTTGTTTGGGTCTCAGTGCTTTGTAAATGTGACACAGCGTGCTGCCGGAACGGATCCGAGGACGTGTCCCTGTGCGTTGTTTAGGCCCCATAGGCCAGAGGGTCGGGTCCAGCACGAATAAGCCCCCACCCCACCCTCTTCCCACTTTGTATCACAGAAACTGTGCAGTTTGCTTTTCGTGGTTTCTTCCGTATTAAACATTACCAGTCAAGAGTATGGCTTTATCAATATCCAAACAAGGAAGAGAAAACCAGTTTTTTAAAAAGGAGATGCAAAAGATAAATGGGATCTAAATTTAAATTTTGAGTTTGTTGGAAGTGTTGCGGGGAGGATGTTCTAACTTTAGTTTTGGTGAATTCTTGCTGTGGTGAAGACATCTGTTTGGGTTACTCTTCTCAGAGCTGTCCAGGTCTTGTCAGATCTAACAGCTACCTGCCAGGGTGAGGCAGTTTGTGGCACTCTGCCTTCATCCACTTTGCTCTTGGATAACTGCTTTTATTTAGTTTATTTTTTGTTTTTTGGTACCGAGGATTGAATTCAGGATCTTCTGCTTGCAAGGTAGAAGTGACACCCCTGAGCTACATTCCTGGTCCAGATAACTGCTATTCAGTACTTAAGGGGTATTTTCCTCCTCCTTTCCTTTTCCTCTATCCTTAACGGAAACACTGTTTTCTCCATACAGTCTTCCCTCCAAGGAGTGTTTTGCTCATCACAGATGTTTGCCTTCTTGTGCTTTTCCTGGGGACCTTGTTTCTGGTCTGGGCCTCTTTGCCCTCATGGTCTTTGTCGTTGTCATCGGCATCTCTCACTGGCTAAAAGAAGCAGTGGTTTTGGAGAAATGAGGCTCAGGAGCTCCACTTTCAGAGCTCAGCAGCAGCTGGAAATCCAGCAGTCAGATGGAGAAGAGCGGTAGTTGGCTCAGGCACTTGAGAAGCCAGGGCCACTAGACGTTCCTCTTCGTCTGGGTTTCAGTTTCCTCTCCTCCACTACGAAAGTTGTACCAAGTAGACTCTAAGCTGTGATGATCCTGATCATACTCTGAGCCTCGTTTGTTGTTTTTGAGTAATTTGAAAGTTACCTTCTTTCATTTCAACAAGAAGACACCAAGGCTGATGCCTCCAGGGCCGTGGTTTTTTGGTTTTTACTTTGATTTTTACATATGGAGTCAGTGCGTGCAGAGCCAGGCATGGGGGTGCATGCCTGTAATCCCGCTGCCCCTCAGACGCTGCAGGAAAATGAAGATCTGCTCTCATTCCTGACACTTCCCACTGCAGAGCTTCCATAGTTAACCATTTTCAGGAGCATCCTTCTGGAAGAGCAACTGTGGATGTGTAATATGCCTTTTCTTTCCTAATGACAAACAGTAGCACACTCACACCTGTAGTTCTGTTCCTTTAGGTTTTGTTCTAAGGCAGGGCTCCCTGGCAGCACTTATAGAGTGCCTCATTCTGTGGGTTTATTATGTGGACTGTCTTCAAGTGGATGTACCACAATCTCCCATTTTGCTATTATCTAAAAACCAAAAACAAAACAGAAAAGTACTGTGGTGAATAAACTCTGATCCTGTGCTAACTACATGCTGTTGATGTGTGCTTTACATTGGAAACAAAGCATTGTCTAAATTCCACTCTTAAAGAATTTGCAGTTAATAACCTGAGCTGTTTCGTCTAACTAGTGAAATCTAAATTAAGTGGAAGACACCAGCATCTCCACCATAACTTCCTGTGACGTTTTCTTGTTTTGAAGACCACTAAGGATACCATTTGGGACAACTCTCTGAAGGGTTTTTTGTTTGGTTGGTTGTTTAGTTTTGTTTTTTTTTTTTGAGACAGGGTCTCACTCTGTTGTTCATGCTGCCCTTTGAGCTCACTATGTAGCCCAGCTGGCCTGAAACTCATGGTGATCCTCCTGCCTCAGCCTCTCCAGTGCTGGTATTGCAGGTGTGTGCCACACCCAGCTATCCTTCCTTGAGATGTCCTAGTGAAACTCTCACATAAATTGTGACAACCTTTGTGAAATTTGGTTATTGTTTTGCACTATGCTCTACGTAAGGCTTAAAATGTACTTTAGGGCACTGAAACTATAGCTCAGCGTAGAGCGCCTATGTAGTTTGTACAAGGCCCTGGGTTTGGTTCCCCAGCATAATGTCAACAAAAAATGTGTAATGAGATTTCTAACAGAGCACAAAAGCCAAGAGTAGCTGAGTCAGAAGTGGACTGGTCTCTCTGCTTCCATTTTTAGAATTAAGGTAACGATGTTTGAACAGTAATGATTAACAGGAAAGTACTTTGGAAGGAATCTCAGGAATCTATACTCCAGAGCATGAAGCATTCTGATGGTGTCTTTTTGGTAAGGTATAGTAGGTCCCAGTCATTCATCCGGTGTTCTTGCCTCCTGCAGTGATCAATCACCAACACCAGCAACAGATGGCACCCAGTGCCCTGAGTCCGCAGAACCACCCTGCTCAGAACCCATCCGCGGGGCTCATGAGTCTGCCCAATGCGCTCACCACTCAGCAGCAGCAGCAGCAGAAACTGCGGCTCCAGAGGATCCAGATGGAGAGAGAGAGGATTAGAATGCGCCAGGAAGAGCTCATGCGGCAGGTATGGCCCCCGCTGGCATCTGGGGAAATTGTAGCCTTTCACAGCTGCTGTCCTACAGGACAGACCTTCCTCTACAAGCACTGTGGTTAGCTCCCCGGAGCTCGACTCCAAGCCTCAGGACAGGAGTCCAGTTTCTTCTCCTTGCCGTATTGCTAAATTACTACAGCACATGTTTGTAGGTCTCATTTTTTTAGCTCCATATTGAGGAGAAAAGCTTTGGTTTATCTTCTAACTCTTTAGACTTTAATGTGACTCAAGATGGGTAGCTTCCTTCTGCTACTTTAAAGAAATAAACTCTTAAATTAACTGTTAAGGACATCAAATATTCCAAAGGTATTTCTGGGAGAGAGATTCTGGGTATGTTAGGATAAACGATTTTTTTCAGTTAATCTGATGCTTTAAAAATGTATTAAGACTTCTATAAATGAGTATTATATTTATTATCAAATAAATTCTGGATGTAAGGTATCAGTGCTGTGTGAAGTTTAAAGCACTGCACGTTGTGAGCTAAAATAATTTCTTAGATTCTTTGAAAATAAGAGAAGTGAATATAAACTACTTTCTTACTTAGTTGAACTTTCTTCCCAATTCCCTCCAAACTGAGAAAGACAACTGTATAAGGTAACTATAGTTATGCCTTTTACTCTGAAAATTTTTATTTGCACTTGCATGGTTATTTCAGGGTAACAGTTGTTTATACTCTTTTAGATGTACAGGATCATGTTTCTTGGCAGGAAATAGTTGTGTTATTGTTTTCTGGTTTTGAGTAGTACTCTTTGGAATACATTTTGCATTCTATAATATAATGTGAATTATACAGAATTACAGTACTACTTGTAAGTTCTCAAATTCTTAGTTTTATATTTAAACGAGCTTTACTAAAGTTTCATGTGTATGTGTGACTCTTCTGTAAAGAATGACTTGTTCTCTGTTTCTGCCTCCTCGTATGTTTCTCTGTTCCTTGCCCCAGCCCTCCTTTCCCACAGAAAGTATTTATGATATTTATGAAAATGGGGGTGGGGGGAAGTGCCCTAGATTGTTTCCTACAGTCCAGTTGTAGGTGCCTTTGAACCACAAGATAACATTGATGGTTCATGTTAGAGATTTGCCAACCAAGTTCCTTAATTTCCATCCCTAGAGGCTGAGGAACTTGGAGTCTTTTGCTGTATCATAGCGTTTACCTTCCCTCCCCAACTCGGAGCACAGCAGGGAGAAAGGGAGGGGGGGAAGCTAAGTCAGGGCCACACAGACTTGTCTTCTTGGTGGGATCTCAGTGGCTCGACTTAGACCGGACACACCAGGGATCTGCAGAAGTGACACGATGACCCCCTCAGGCCAGTAAGCTGGTAAAGGGCAACAGGATTAAGATCAAAGTGTCAGTGAGGTTTGGTATATTCACTGATCAGGGATGGTAACCTGGAGAGTGTCTTTCAGTGTGGTCCCTACAACTTAGTATTGGCTGCTGCAACAACATAGTTGAGCTGCTTCTATCCGGTGATCCATGCATTGTCCCCATTATCTGAAACGAGCAGCTGTGTAGGGCAGGGGATCCCAGCCAGCCTTCTGCCCACTGCTTTACTACTCCTTGCTCTCAACAAGGATGGTCAAAGTCATCACAGAGGGAAAAAATTTTTGAAAGCCATTCTTCACTGTCAGTGATGAGAGCTGCAGTTTTACTCGATTTCCCCAAACCTGTGAGAGATCTTCAGCTTAATATAAGAAATAGAAACCATAGAATGGACAGCTTTGTTGTTGTTGTTTTGTTTTTCGAGAAAGTCACTCTGTGTAGTTCAGTCTGGCCTTCAGTGACCATGTAGCACAAGTTGGCCTTGAACTTGCTTTGATGATCCTCCTGTTATAAGGGACAATGCCCAACTCAAGAAAGAAAAAAAAAAAGCCAATTTTTAATAGAAAATAATTTATTGGTATATTTTAGACATACAAGAACTGATGGTTTACTTTCTGTTATTATTTTGTTTGTTGAGGTGTTCTTACATGAAATTTGAAAAAGTATTTTAAAATGTAATTTAAAGCCAGGTATAGGGGCACACACCTGTAATCCCAGCCCTTGAGAGGCTGAGGCACGAGGATCATCTTGGGTTCAAGGCCGGTTTGGACCACATAGTGAATTCAAGGCTGTCTTGAACTACCTAGTAAAACCCTGCCTCAGAAGGACAAAAACAAAACAAAGGTATGTCTGATTAATATAGTAGAAAGCATTTTTGCTAAGTGAAGGAAGGCAGACCCCAAGCAGTTCCATATACACTGTACAGTCCAATGGACGCGAGATTCTCCAAAGGGCAAACCTTTGAGGATGGAGCAGATGGGCACGAAGGTGAGGCCCCTCCAGCAGTGTCTCTGGCAGTTCAGGGAGTGACAGCCTCATTCTGCATTCTGGTGGCCACTTCCTAGCTCTCTGCATTTGTCAGGACTCAGAACTGTACATCACAAAGTGAATTTTACTGCTGTGTGAGCAATCATAGATTGCTTGCACAAAAGGCCAAACATGTGTTCCCTGTACCAAATTGTGTAAAGTACTCAATAACAAAGAGGAAAATTGTAATCATGCATGCTGTTCCCTAGAGAGAATGGCTATAAAGATGTCGGTGATTACGCTTCACTCTTTTTGGATATATCTGCATGTCCTTTGTTTTATAAAAGAAAATTGATAACATAAGCATATTTTAATGTGGTCTATTTCCCTCTTTTTTATTTGTTTTTGTTTTTTTGAGACAGGATTTGACTATGTAGCCCAGGCTGACCTCATACTCATAGTGATCCTCCTGCCTCAGCCTCCACAACTTTTTTTTTTTTTTTTTTTTTGAGACAGGGTCTTGTTTTGTAGTTCAGGCTGCCCCTGAGCTCACTGTGTAGCCAAGGCAAGCCTCTAACTCAGAGCAATCCTCCTGTCTCTGCCTCCTGGTTGCTGGGATTACAGGCTTGAGCTAAGGCAATGTGGTGTGTGATACTGATGGCTGGTAGGCATGATTTGCCATGCCCAGTATTCTAGTATGTGGTGTCAGAGTTAGAACTCCAGACTTCGTGCATGCAAAATGGCAGATGCCAGAACCACTGAGCTAAATCCCCGGCTAGTCTTAATTCTTAATCTGTGAGAAAATTATTTATTCTCTATCAGTCTTGCAAGTTGTGCTGTGACTTTGTCGTGGCTTTGCCGTGACTTCCATCCTGTGCATCTGGAATCCTGTCTACAACAGAATGGGCATATATTTTAAAGTAACATTAGCCACACATGGACCCTTCCAATGACCGTATTCTGTTGGTGCATCTTAAAATTCTGCACCCTACTGGCTTAGTACCCTAAAAGTCACGATTTACCTCTTCCAGATGAAGTGGAAAATTTTTGTCACTGCTAAGAAATTAAGAAACAACCTTAAAGAAAGGAAGGAAGGAAGGAAGGAAGGAGGAAAGAAAGAAACAGTCTTAGCAGTTTTATTCACCCTTCTAAAAGAGCAATTCTTTGAAAACACAAGTCTGGCTTTATCTGAAGAGAATATTTCATTTCGTGTGTTACTTGAATGTAAAGCTGGGCAGAGGTGTATCTGTGGCCTGGAAGATTTTAACCTTGAGGATTTTCTGTTAGCCCCCAGAGGCGAGGAACCCTTTAGCTCCCTTTGTTCTCTCTCCAGGGGCAGCATTGTTGAGAAACTTATTATTTCCGAGCAAATTCCACCCCATGTTTACCCCCAGCCTTTGCTTAACTAGGGTTTGGGGGCCTGGAGAATGAAGCTCAGCTAACAAAAATGCTGACTAAGCCCTGCCTGTGGTTGCCAGGACAACATGGACGGGGAAGGAGGGAGGCCTTGGAATTCTTTTGGCAAGGCTCACGGATTTCTGTGGGGTTGACAGCCACGACAGGCAGGCCAGCCAGCTGGCCGGGCTCACGCAGCCGCAGCCGTTCCTGACCCTGGACTCCGGGGAGGGACACGCCCGGCTATGAACAGCCGGGTCAGGGAAGAAGGTTCTGAGGTCTGCTTTCTGTCAGGAAAAGAATGGCCATTTACAGAGGTTAAAGAGTGTCACATCGGGGCCAGGATTTAGCTCAGTGACTCAGTGCCTGCCTATCAAGAGCAAGGTCCTGAGTTCAGTCCCCCGTACCGCTCAATCAGAGCAGATCGGGCAGCATGGTGGCTGCTTCCTCAGACTACAGGACTGTACTTCATGGAACTAGGTTTCTGAGCTGACTGGGAATCAGCATGTCTTCCAACACAGAGTAATGCTACATTGCTCTGTAGTAGTTTGGCTATTTAATAAGCTTCCTTTTTCATGTATGAGTTTAATGAATGTTGTCAGGCCCTCGGTGTACATAAGTAAACAGAATCGGCCCTACCCTTTAGGAAACTCTACTCCAGCCGCTGTCAAACATTGTCCTTGCCTAAAAGCCCCAGAAAGCATCCACTTTCCGTTCTCTTGTTGAGGGATAATACTGGTATAAGTCTTCTGAAGGACTCTTTTATTCAAACCAACACATACACGATGCACAGATAAAATTTTTTGTCAATTAAAATGAACCAGTAATGAATGAAATAATGAGTAAGTAATGAAAGAAAATGATTCCTTTGAAAAACGTTGGGACTTGAACATAATTTTAAAATGGAAGCCCATTCCTTGTGAAGGAAAAATAGCTTCTTCTGATTTTCATAAGATCACTGAAGTATGAGGAAATATTCCATTGTAAAATTCACTCACACCCTTTTTTTTTTAAAGTGAAGAGAGAATATCTAAATTATCATGTTTTCCTAATGTGATTGAAAGGGACAACAGAAATAGATTGTAGAACATAAAATTGTTATATACATCCTGAATTCAAAGAATAACCATCAGGTCCTAGAAAATAATTATGGACTCAACAAATGTTTTCCCAAAAGTATCAGCATTTCCACTCTGTTCTTTTATAGCAGCAGTCTGGCAGCTGAGCATGTATGATGAGATATTTCAAAAAGGGAGGGTCCAGGAAATGGGACAGTGAATTTCTAGAATCTGTTGGCACAGAGTTAAAAAGAGATTTGCATCAGGAGTGTTTCCTCCCCACCCCCAAAGAAGGTAAATAACTCGTCTTTCTGCCTCTGAAGTCCCTCCGAGTTTTGGCAGAGAGAGAACACCGTCTTTTGCACCAGAAAAATGATTTTAATGTTAAGATTTCAAAACACTGTCTTCATTTTTTTCTTTTCTTTTGTTTCTATTCACCCCACCCTTTATAATTAAAACAATCCCATCTTCCATTTTGATATAATCCCTGGCCACACACACTTAAACTAAGCCAAGCACTGTCCAGCGAGGCTACTGTCAGGCCCTTCTCTTTGAAGTGCCCTCCAGCACAGGGAGGAAGGACCCCTCGGCTCACACGGAGGGCCTGGCAGGACTCTCTTTGTGTCTGTTACCTTTCTTACCTCTTCCGTTGAGTTATTCTGCAGGTGAACAATAAGCCAGTAGGGAGACGGAGGGAAGGAGGCCTGGTTTGTGACCAGGTGCCTCTTCAGTTCACAAACAGCACCTGCCTTTTCACATCCTCTGTCCCTTGGCCATTTTATGTACCTCCCTATGCTGCCACCACTACCGCCCCACCATATCTGCTCAGAGAGGGTGTTTTTGTTCCTTTTTTTTTTGAGACAGGGTCTTGCTTTGTCGTTCAGGCTGGCTCTGAGCTCACTATGTAGCCCAGGCAAGCCTCGAACTCAGCAATCCTCCTGTCTCTGCCTCCTGAGTGCTGGGATGACAGGCATGAGCCACCACGCCCAGCACTGTAGTATGTGGTTTTGATTGCTGGTGGATTGCGTGAATCTCCATGCCCAGCATTGTATGTGGTTATCAGGGATCGAACTTGTGCTTGTAAGGCAGGCGCCGGAACCACTGAGCTAACCCTCTGGCCCCCTTTTTCTTTTCTGAGACAAGGTCTCTGTGTAGTTCATGCTATCCTTGAACTCACTGTGTAGTTCAAGGTGACCTCCGGCTCATGGCAAACCTCCTGTCTCAGCCTCCCAAGTGCAGGGATTACAAGTATGCAGCCACCACGCAAGACAAGGAGAGAGGATGTTGGTTTTTTTGTTTTTTCTCATTAGGGTTATTTTTTTGTTTTTTAAATTAATTTTATTGGTACATTTTATATACATATCACGATCACACAGACAGTGATAATTTGTACCGGTATATTACATCACTTCTCATTTTGTCCATTCCCCTGCCCACCCAACAATCCCCCTGTCCTCTATATACATAAGCTTTGCTTCCCTTTTTCAA
>PVIC010052512.1:0-12155 GCA_004025085.1 Thryonomys swinderianus | reverse complement strand
TATCCAATAGACAGGATCTTCCTCAGTTTGTCTTTGGTCCATCTGCATACACTTTCATTAGTAAAGGAGGGCACCCACCAGTGAACACTTTCCTCATAATAAGATATGTGAGAGGGTGTGACAAGAAAAACAGGACACTATAAAAGAACAAGCACTAACAGATTAACTTGAACTGCAAAAACAGCTCTCTAATCAGAAAATCTTTAGGATGTGAGGTTCAGAGCTAAAGGACAAACAGTAGAAAGCTCGCCCAATACCTCGCACATTCGTACTCAGCACACAGTGGCCCTAAAAAATACTTCCCAACTCAGGTTATGACCTCCATGTTACTGTGTAAAAACCCTCCCATGATCACCACCAAAGCCCACTCTCCCCTGTGCCGTCACTCTGTTATGTCTGTATGACCCGCTCTGTCTGTCCAGCCTACTCAATGGAGGACTCAAGAGAGCCTGGACCTATCTCCATCACCTAGGGGCCTACATCACAACATTCCACTAACGTTGACTTAAACAGCTGATGAATTATTAGCATATACAATGCAAAATAAGAAAGCAAATCTGCTAGAATTTAAAAGTGTTGATTTTTAAAGTAGCTTTCAAAAATAGTAGAGGTGGGCCGGAGATTTAGCTCAGTGGTTCTGGCACCTGCCTCGCAAGCGCAAGGTCCTGAGTTCGATCCCGGTAATCACATAGAATGCTGGGCGTGGTGACTCACGCCCACCACCAATCAATACCACATACCACAGTGCCGGGCGTGGTGGCTCACGCCTGTCATCCCAGCACTCGGGAGGCAGAGACAGGAGGATTGCTGAGTTCGCGGCGGCTTGCCTGGGCACCATAGTGAGCTCAGGGCCAGCCTGAACTACAAAGCAAGACCCTGTCTCAAAAAAAAAAAAAAATAGTAGAGGTTATTGAACTGCTGTTTTTATTTCTATGGAAATGCTTCAAGTTCAGTTATGAGCTCAGAGAAAAAGCAATGTCACCATTTCATAATCACATCTCAATATCAAAATATATAGTAATTCCACTTCTTCAACTAATAGACTTACCTCAGAAAAGCAGGAAAATATATCTGAAAGATGTTTGCTCACTACAAAGAAAAACCCCATATTAAAAGTTATAAAGGGGCCGGATGGTTAGTTCAGTGGTTCCGGCGCCTGTCGCAGAGGCGCAAGGACCTGAGTTCGATCCCCGGTAACCACATATAATGCTGGACGTGGAAACACGCCCACCAACAATCAACACCGCATACCACAATGCCGGGCGTGGTGGCTCACGCCTGTCATCCCAGCACTCGGGAGGCAGAGACAGGAGGATTGCTGAGTTCGCGGCAGCTTGCCTGGGCACCATAGTGAGCTCAGGGCCAGCCTGAACTACAACGCAAGACCCTGTCTCAAAAAGCAAAAAAAAAGTTATAAAGTCCCAGGATCCAAGATCAATATACAAAAAAGCAACAAAAAAGCTCCATTTCCCTGTGGGGGAGCCTGGGTAAATGCTGTGGAGGTCAGCCAGTGACTTCCGATGCTGGTCAGCAGACTTCCTGCCATTGGGACCAGACCAGAAGCCCATGGGACTTCCATTCCCATATGGGACAGTCTGGGTAAGTGCCACTTAGGTCTAGCACTGACTTTTGGCACTAGTCAGCAGAACAGAAATGACAAAAATTCAAAAACCAAGATACAAAGAGATGTAGCACAGTGGTTCTGGTGCCTGCCTAGCAAGCACAAAATCCTGAGCTCGACCCCCGGTAACTACATACAATACCAGGTGTAGTGACTCACACCTACCAGCAATCAGTACCACATACCACAGTGCCTGGCTTGGTGGCTCACACCTGTCATCCCAGCACTCAGGAGGCAGAGGCAGGAGGATTGCTGAGTTCAAGGCTTACCTGGGCTACATAGTGAGCTCAGGGCTGGCCTGAACTACAAAGGGAGACCCTGTCTCAAAAAAAAAAGCAACTATATAACAATGCAAAACTAAAAATGAAAACTGATTATATCAAAAACATACTGTTAATTGCCTGATAACAATATCAAAAAGAATAACATAGAAATAAATGTAGTGCTGCATGTGGTGGCGCACAGCTTTAATCCCAGCACTTGGGAGACAGAGGCAGAAGGATTGCTGTGAGTTTAAGGAGAGCCTGGATTACATAGTAAGCTTAAGGTCAGTCTCAATACATAGGAAGACCCTTTCTCAATATAAATAAATAGTTCCTGAATGTATATATAAATAAATAGTTGTAGAATGTATGATGGATTTTGTAAAATAGGAAATATTCAAAGGGAATGTGGGGGAACATAATGAGGGGAAAGAATAAATATGATGTGGAAAGAAAAAAGAAATAGCATGCATTATAAGGGTTATGGGGTTGTGAGTGGGTAGGGATATGGGTAAAAATGAGAATTAACTTCTGTCATATACTGGTACAAATTCCCCAATGTTGAGTGTGATTGTGAACTGTATATAAAATGTACCAATAAAGAGTACAATTTAAAAAAACTGAAACTGTTCACACTAAGATCAGGAATAAGACAAGGATGTCCACTTTCACCACTATTGTCCAATATAGTGCTAGAAACGTTAGCCACAGCAATTAGACAAGAGAAAGAAGTAAAAAAGAATAAAGATAAAAAAGGAAGAAGTTAAACTGTCACTATTTGTTGATGACATGATACTCTATATAGAACATCCTAAAAACTCAACCAAAAGACTGCTAAACTTAATTGCCAAATTTAGTAGCATAGCTGGATAGAAGATCAATGTTCAAAAATCAATAGTCTTTGTATACACAAACAACAGACTCACTGAGAGAGAATTAGGGAGTCAATCCCTTTCACAAGAGCATCCCCCAAAAAATGAAGTATCTAGGAATCAATCTAACAAAGGAAGTGAAAGTTCTTTCTCTGAAAACTACAGGACTCTGAAAAAGAAGACAGAAGAAGGTATCAGAAAATGGAAAGGCATCTTTTGTTCCTGGGTAGGAAGAACTAACATTGTCAAAATGGCTATACTCCCACAATTCCTATATAGATTCAACGCAATCCCAAATGAAATCCCTACAGCATAATTCACAGATCTAGAGAAAATAATCCAAAAATTCATCTGGAACCACAAAAGACCTAGAATAGCAAAAGCAATTCTAGACAACAAGAACATGGTGGAGGGTACCACGATCCCCAATATGAAACTATATTAGAAAGCCACTGTGATAAAAACTGCATGGTAATGGCAAAGTAACAGACCCAAGGATCAGTGGAATAGATTAGAAGATCCAGAAACAAATCCAGATATACGAAGCCACCTCATCTTTGACAAAGAAGCTAAATATCCTCAATGGAGGAAAACAGTCTCTTTAACAAATGATGCTGGAAAAACTGGGCTTTAACCTGCAAAAAGGCTAGAGCTCAACCTATCTCTTTCATCATGTACTAAACTAAAATCAAAGTGGATTAGAGACCTAAATATTAATACAGAAACATTAAACCTACTGGAAAACAGGTTAGGTAGAACTCTGGGAGGCTTAGGGAAAGACTTTATGAACAAAACCTCTATAGCATGAGAGCTAGCAGAATGAATGAACGAATGGAATCTCATCCTCTTAAAAAGCTTCTGCACAGCAAAAGAAACCACCAGCAGAGCAAAAAGACATCTAACAAGATGGGAAAAAAATTTTACCATCTTTTCCTCAGATAAAGAGCTACTGTCTATAATATACAAAGAGCTTAAAAAAATCAACTCCTCTAAATTTATAGACCCAATTCAAGGCCAGAGATTTAGTTCAGTGGTTCAGGTGGCTGCCTCACAAGCACAAAATCCTGTGTTCAATCCCTGGTAACCACATACAATGCTGGGCATGGTGACTCACACCCACCAGCAATGAGTACCACATCCCACAATGCTGGGCGTGGTGGCTCACACCTGTCATCCCAGCACTCAGGAGGCAGAGGTAGGAGGATTACTGAGTTCGAGGCTTGCCTGGGCTCCATAGTAAGCTCAGAGCCAGTCTGAACTACAAAAAAAAAGAAAAGAAAGAAAGAAAACAAAATGTTATTTAAAAACCTACCAACAAAGAAAAGCCTTGGTCCTGATGGCTTCACTGTGGAATTCCACAAAACTTTTAAAGAAGTTAATGCCACTACTTCTCAAACTCTTTAATGAAATCAAAAGAGAAGCTGTACTCCCAAACTCATTCCTTGAAGCAACCATTACCTTGATTCCAAAGGCAGAGAAAGACCCAACCAATAAAGAAAACTACAGGCCAATCTCTCTAATGAACACTGATGCAAAAGTTCTCAATAAAATATTGGCAAACAGAATACAGAGAGTTATCAAGAAAATCACACACCCTGATCAAGTTGGATTTATCCCAGGCATGCAAGGCTGGTTTAACATATGTAAATCAATAAATGTAATACAATATATTAAGAGACTCAAGGGCAAAAACTATATGGTCATCTCAATAGATCCAGAAAAAGCATTTGACAAAATCCAACACCCCATTCATGATCAAAACCCTACAGAGAATCGGAATAGATGGATTTTATCTCAATCTAACACAAGCTATTTACGAGAAACCAACAGCCAGCATCATATTAAATGGGCAAAAACTGAAACCTTTCACACTAAGATCAGGAAAACATCTTTGTAATAAATTATCCCAGGACATCTAGATATCTGGTTTCCAAAATAATTAAGTTGGATGCCAACTATTATGTACATAAATTTAAAAAGATCAAAGACTTAAATGAAATAAAATAAAACTTTTCAAAGAAAACTTGAGAGTAAGTCTTAATAATCTTGTATTAGGAAATGGTTTCTTAGAAAGCCAAACACCAAAAGAAATACATAAATTACACTTCCTCAAAAGTTTAAATTTTTTTTGTCATCTCAAGGACACTACCTTTAAAAAAAGAAGGCACTGTAGAGGATGGGAGAAACTTTGACAAATGTATCTAATAAAGGACTTTTACAGAGAATATATTAAGAACTTTATAACTTTTTTTTTTCTTTTCTTTTCTTCTTTTTTTTTTTTTTTTTGGCAGCATCAGGAATCAAACTTTAGGCTCTTGTGCTTCCAAGGTAGGTATGGTACCACTTGAGCCAAATCCCCAGCCAAGAAACTCCTAACTGATGAACCACAAGTAATTCAAACATCTAGAGAGTCATTTCTCCAATGAAGATATAGGTGACCAATAAGCACATAAAAAGATGCTCAGTGTCATTAGCCATCAAGGAAACACACATCAAAGCCACACTGAAATGCCATTTCATACCACTCGTGAGAGCAATAATGAAAACGACATATGTGCCAGGGAGGATGTGAGGAAAGTGGAACACATACAATACTGCCAAGTGGGGATCCAAAATGATGTAACCACTTTTGAAGACAGATCCAGAAGTTCTGGAAAAACTTAAACACAGAGTTATCATTTAGCCCTTCAAAACCCCTCCTAGGGGGTGCACCCAAGAAAAGTGAAATGAAAATGTTCATGTGACAGTAGTAATTGATCTAATAACCAAAGCAAGGAAACAATGTAAATGTCCAACGACTGCCAAATGGTTAAATAGAGAATATACTTAGAGTGGAATATTATTTGGCAATAAAAAGTAAGGTCATACATACTATATGAAAACAATGCACTAAGTGAAAACCATCCTAAAGGATAACATTCCCTCAATATGAAATGTCCAGAGAAGGCGACCTCACAGAGACAGAACCAAGACTGGCTGTTGCCTGGGCAGCAAGGAGAGCAAAATGACACCTAATGGGTTAAGGGCCCTTTGGACATAATGATAATGTTCTAAACTTGTGGTGACAATTGCACAATACAGTGAATATAAAACCACTTAATTATAGCTCTAAATAGGTGAATTATGTGGTACATAAATTAAGTCTCAAGAAAACTATTATTTTTTTTTAAATTAGAGCCATTCCCTAAGTGAAAAATGATACTTCACTGGAAATAATGTGAAGCAAAAACAAACACCCTTCTGTTGGAGACGTTCCTATAAAAGACAATTCAGACTGTGGTTCCTACTAGCAGTTCACAGACTAATACTTAAAAATAGTCAAAATAATTTAACAGTCCCTGGGTCCCCCAAAGCTTCTAGTTCTAAGGCGGGGGGTCTAGGAAGCTCTGTTTTTAACAGAGCTCCCACATTACCCTAATGTATATACAGAATTGAGAAATCAATGGGGCACCAAGGCCCTCCATCAGTAACTGTATGACTTTCTGGAATCCATGAGACAATCTATCGCTACATCTATGAGACAATCTATTTAGTTAGTTTTTTTACATTCATTTGAAAATCTGAAGTTGTTGAATTCACCGCCCTGAATGAAAAATCTGAGTTTAGAAAAAGGTGGCTTCATCTTTTTTGGCATCCTTTACTTAAAATCTTAAAATCTTAAAATCTTTTGGAAAGGAGCAGGTTTATATAAGTTGAATAAATAAAAGATCACATATATTCTCTACAACTATCTTTCTCAAAGTGGGCATATTTTTTCTCAAATATTTATAATTTAATATATTTTATATTTTAAGATACAGATACAGAATCAAATTAAATTTTATTTTTTTGAGACTGGGTCTCGCTTTGTAGTTCAGGCTGGCCCTGAGCTCACAATGTAGCCCAAGTGAGCCTCGAACTCACCCCCTGCCTCTGCCTCCCGAGTGCTGGGATTACAGGTGTGAGCCACCACACTGAGTAGTGTGGTGTGTGGTACTGATTGCTGGTGGGCATGAGTCACCACACCCAGCATTGTTATATGTGGTTACCAGGGACCAAACTTGGGACCTTGCACTTGCAAGGCAGACCCAGAAACCACTGAGCTACATCCCTGGCCCCAAATTAAAATTTTTCATGGGTATTTAAGATATAACACAGGAACATCAAAGAAAGCATGTATATATGCGCCACGGGAACTTCTTTGAACTGCACTGTCAGATTCTGAGGGAACATAGCCATTTCCATCTGCAACTAGGACTTTTGTGACAAGTCTAAGGCAGCCAGGCACTCTGATTTTGACCCAGAGGGTGATAAAGTATGTAATCTTTCTGCACTGAGGACCTTCTGTAGACTACTCAAGTTAATGGGTAACAATATCCAAAGCAAGAAAAAGTCTGAATTAAATCCAAAGCCTAACAAATAAGATGTTAACAGGTGAATGAAGTCCTTGGATGTGAACTGTGCTCGGGGAAATATCTGCTGGAAACCAGGTCCTAAGAGTTTAATCATCGTGGTATTTTAATCAGATAGACATGAAGTGTAGCCTCCAGAGCTATGTGGATATCACCTGGCTGGTACAGGGTATGCTGGCTATTTATCCAGGCTTGTCCAGCCCCATCCATGAAGAAACCATGGAAAGGCCATCTGAGGACCTGGATTAATTATCACTGAAGAGAAATGTTCCCTTGATTTCTGATCTTTATCTTAAATCTAGTGCACTGATTTTCTTTATTCTTTTTTTTCAAGTAATTGCCCACACACAGACACACAAAAAAAAAAATTGTGCTGGTTACACTTAGAAATGAAACATCAAAGGAATAGAATTATAGTATCAGTTTTAACACAGTTATATAAATCTGTATCAATTTCCTCAGTATTAAAATAAAAGAGTGAAATAAAATGGATCCTAACTTCTTTTCTGGCTTTTAAATTCTGGTCCCACAATACTTGCCAATACAGTAAGACATGCACTACAAGTTGTACAGATAATTCAGAAGAAGATCTGAATGAGGAGATGAGGAAGAAATGGAGACAAGGGAGGAAAGGAAGAAGGAAGGAAGGAAGGAAGGAAGGAAGGAAGGAAGGAAGGAAGGAAGGAAGGAAGGAAGGAGGGAAGGAAGGAGGGGAGGGAGGGAGGGAGGAGATTAAGTTTATAAATAATTATTTCTTATCCTAAATATCATAGTGTTCCTTCTTTTATCGCCTTAGCTCAAACAAAGCCTCTTTTCTCTGTACTGGATTTTTACAACAATCTTAAATTCTGGTCTTCATCCTGTCTTTAATTCATTAGATTGACACGTTGCAATGAGATGATTCCTTCTATCATTTTCTTCAATGCACTCCAGACTTGTTCCAAATTCTAGTCTCTTGCCATTTTCTAGAGACTGAGTCCAGGGCATTAGCACTGAGATGCATCCTAAACCCTGTAGGCAAGTCTCTCAAAGTGCTATAATTAGAAGCAAACGCTACCACACCCATCTCCTAATCCTTTCCCGTACTAAGGTACATCTCAGCAAATTGTTGGTACCTCCTTCTGCAACATACTATGGACATCATCATTTCTCCAAGTTTCCTTGTCATTCTCCTACTTGAAGTGCTTTCTACACCTTCCACTTTTGCTCCATTCTTCAAGAATGTACCAATCTTACCTAATCCACAAAGCTGTCTTCTTTAAATTCTGGAGGCATGTAGCCTGTGAATTTTTGGCACCTAGCATATGCTTCCCTCCACAAGGCAGATCTGAGACAGCAGAGGTCTCTGACTCTTACCTCAGCTTCTACAGGTGAGCATCTCAGGGCTCATATGGAGTGAATATGTAACTCATGGCACCTAAAGCTTTCTAAAATCTACTGAACTGCTTCCTCGACCATTAAAATAGTAAAAATAAATAAATAAATAAACTAGACTATTCTTTCCAAGAGCATTTTTACATCTGTGTTCTACAACGTAAGGTAGTTTTTTAGGTTTTTTTTACATTGATTTTATTGGTATATTTTATATATACGTTATGATCACAATTGACATTGATAATTTGTACCCGCATGTTACATAACTTAATTCTCATTTTTCTCCCCATTCCCCTGCCCCTACAACCCCTGCCCCCTATATACATAAGCTTTGCTTCCTTTTTTTAACCATCAAATTTTTTTCTTTCCCTTCTTTACCTACCCCAACCCTCCCTTAATTTTGAGTTAAAATATCCTCTATCAAAATTTTGACTGCACAATGTTAACAAGATGACAATTTTCCAGAAACAAATCTAAGAACCCAGTTTTAAACAAAAATTAAACCCCTTTGCATACAGAAGTCACAATAAACTTGGACTTGAAAAGGGGAAAAAAACAGACATTCTGTCTGGTTAAGAATTATTTGGACAAAACGGCACATGTTTTTCTCCATGAGCCATGCAGAACACACACTTTCATACAAGTGCATGTGTTCTGACATGTGCCACCACCATTTTCCTAATGGTGCATATGCCTACTTTCATTCCAGAAGCATTTTGCTCAACTAGAAAGGTTTTCATCTTGGAAGAACATTTAATCTGCTCTTTACCCCTCTGATAATTATGGTGAGATAATGTGGATACAAGTCCAAATTTGCCACTTTCACTACTATACAAAAAAAAAAAAGGCCTCTTAGGAAGCCAAGAAACATTCCTAACCAGCTCTGTGATGAAGTGTTCATAAACACTATAAAACTGACTGCAGGCATGAAATATCACACTGAAACAAAGAAAATATTTTCAACATGTCCCCTTAAATTGAAGTAAAACTATTTCAACCGATATACTAGAGAGTTTCCATTAATTCAAAATAGTTTGAAAGTAAAACTGCAATTTAAAAAAAAATCTATCCTTTAAATAATTTGGCATATAGGGAATCATACTTATTTAACTGGACAAAGAAAAGAGGAGTAGGAAAAAAAACTTAAAATGTCTGACAAATTTATCTGATAGGCAATTATCAAAAGCCAGTTTTATTTTTTCACCAAAGATCACCAGAACAAAGCTACAGTACTCACGTGCAGAGCCAAGGGGTCCGGCAGGAATTCAGCATCCTCTCCAAAGATAAAATCAGGGGGCAGCTCTGGGTACTGGGCATTGAAAATGATATCCCCTGAAATAAAAGAAAATGACATGCCCTTTTTAGTTCCTGGCTAATGTATGGACATTCTGAAAAATATATCCAAAAACTTTATATTTAGTTTAAGAAAAAAATTGGAAAATTCTTTCTAAATAATTAATTCTTTACATCAAAGAACAGATGCCCTCTTTTAAATTAATATCTATAACAAGCAATCAAACAGTAGAACATACTATGAATATAAATTCCTAAGTAAAGGAGTAGGAACAGCTTGTTGTGGCTTGTATCTAGAGGTCCCCCCAAAGCTTCACGCACTCACAGCTGGGAGTTTTGGGAGGTGGCTGGATTTAGGGTATCAGATGCCAGGTTTAAAGACATGTGGTTATTAAATCAGTCCACTGATTTGTCTTTTTTGGAGTGGGTACTGGGGATCAAAATCAGGACCTTGTGCTTGTTAGGCAGGCACTGAAACCATGGAACTAAATCCCCTGAAACCATGGAACTAAATCCCTAGCTCAGTCCACTCATTTGTTTAGCACAGTTCAGGGTGTGGATAATGGTGTGCGTGGCATCACCCAAAAGACTGGTACCCTGGGAGGAATACAAGGGAGAAGAAGACTCTTGCTGCTACAGCTGCTGCTTGCTGCTTTGCTTCCTCCTGCCTGCTTGCCATGGACTGTTTCTCCTGTGGTACCCCCCCTGCCAAGCCACCCTGCCTTGGAGCCAGCCAACTGAATTAAAACCTCCACAAACTGTCAAATAAACCTTTCCTCTTTTCATTTATGGGTATTAATTTTTCTCAGCAACATGAAAAGTAACCAAGACAGAGCTCCATCCAAAGTACACACTCGTTATTTTTATAGGAAACATTACTATCCAATCATTGCCTACTAATTAAGAGGCCCTTATCAAAGACTAATTCTGTATAAATATAACCCCTGCTTTGCAAAAGTTAACATGCATAACTATGGTATAATGGAAAGGATATGTGTCTCAAACTCAATTTTTTTTTTAATTTGTATCCACAAAGTACTCAGTTTGTTAGTTTGGAGATCCTGGGCAAGTTTTGACTTCTTTAGACTTCTGTTTCTTCACCAGGAAAAGGAGGATATATAACAGTCATACAGAAAACACTCAGATGAAACAGGAATAACACTTTCAGTAGTTATAGCTGTGTTCTCAAACATAGTACATATTTCAAAGTCTCATAAGAAAAATCTGTGTTTTAAGTATGTCTATTTCTGTATTTCTTTTCTGGTACCTCTTTAGCTCCCTTTTTACCCCTACTCATCCCAAAGATTAGTCCTCAACATTCTGCTAATGTTAATAAGCAGCTAGGTTTATCAATAATCCGACATACACAGTGGATTGTACTGTGTAAGGGTGTGTGCATTTGTGTACATGTACACAATCTACCTGCACATGTGCACACCACATACTGCTTTTTCAGACAAGATTGGGCACGTTCAGGGCAGTACAGCTGTAGTCCCTTACAGATTTTCAGTACAGTTATTTTTACTGTTCAAGCAGTGGCATCCACACGACACACAGATTAAAACACTCAGACCTTAGTTCTTAACTGAATCCTTAAATCTCTATGTACGAGGCATTGCAGAGTCAGACTTGGCAAGCATAAAACATGATCACGACTATCTTTGCTCTTATACCTCCTCTCTTCTGCATCTGACTTCCCTATTCCAGAGACAGAACCTTTATTCCTCAATAACTTATTCCTTAGTATCATTTTTAAATTTATTCTTATAATTTATACACTTAGAAAATAAGACATCTGTTTTCTTTAAATTTGTTCTTCATATGAATTTTTTCTACTGCTAACAGCTCTAATATGGCCCAGATTACCTAGTTCATACATTTATTGAATAAAGAATTAAATTTGGGGGCTGGAAATTTAGCTCAGTGGTTCCAGTGTCTGCCTTGCAAGTGCAAGGCCCCAAGTTTTATCCCTAGTACCACATACCACAATGCCGAGTGTGGTGGTTCACACTTGTAATCTCAGCACTTGAGAGGCAGAGGCAGAAGGATTGCTTTGAGTTCAAGGCTTGGCTGGGCTACATAGTGAGTTTGTAGCCTAAACTACAAAGTGAGACCCTGTCTCAAAAAAACTTTAAAAAAAGAAAAAAAGTACTATGCTAGACATTGAACATCAAGAAACCCTGCTATCAAGGAACTGACAGTCTGAAAGGACTCAATCATATCCTGATAAATGGTATCCTAGTGCCATTAATACACACTCTTACCAGCTAAGCCTTACTGAAGTACTACTTTGCCCCAAAATTCCTAACTCAGAAAACTTCAAATCTCAAAAAAAAAAAAA